>WTSP01027223.1:0-50651 GCA_025331215.1 Actenoides lindsayi | reverse complement strand
GAAAGTCTCCAGAGAAGGAGACTCCACAACCTCTCTGGGCAGCCTGGGCCAGGCTCTGGCACTCTCAGTTTCCTCAATCAGCCTAGACTTCTGTAGATGGCCCCTTCGTAACTGACTCCACATACAAATACTTCTTTTTCTAAGATAAATAAGTTGAAAGGGATAAGAGAAATGTATAGATGGATAAATCACAGTTTTCGCCCCAGACGTAGTAACAGATTTTGGTATTTGAGATTCCAAAGTCATGCCTCAGTGTCCAACACATTATGGAAGACCTACAGATGTAAAATTGTCTTAATCAGGGTTTCTTATCCAAATGCTCAGCTTGCTTCCCTTCTGTTCAGAAGGAACAGTGCTCAGGCCATAGAGATGTAGAGGACTTTGTACAGTGATCTCCAGCAGTGCTGGCAGAGCCAGGAAAGGGAAAGATGAAAAGAAATGCAGTAAGTTTTGAAAGTCTCCTTCTGACTTTGTCAGTTTAGTTCACTTTTTTCACAGCATCAAGCATTCAACATGAAAACACAAGTAACTACACTCAGTCTGCTTTTTAAACCTATCAAAATCACAAATAAATCAGAAGAATATTGACTAACTTTTTTTTTCTTCCTAATTATCTTAATGAATTATTTGGCTACACAAAACTTCTCTCCACATAAACCAGTGGGAAAGACACCTTGCCCAGTTTTGAGGACCACAGAGACACGGTTTGGGGTTCCAGGTTCCAGGTCTGCATACCTGTTTAATTTGTTGGAATGGGAACTACACTGAGCCAAACTCCAGAGAATGGAAGAACAAGGGCCAAGTCTTTTGGGATTCTCCCACTGGTATCTTCAGAGCCATACTCTCAGGTCTAAGGGATCTCAGCAAAACCCACCCCTTCCTCCCCTGACTGACGGGGATGATGGACTGCTAGATGTGACAGTTGCTAAGCTTATTATTCTCTTAAAAATTGTAAGAAGGCTCTGATACTTTGGTGTTTTGGAAGAATGGGAAAATGCTGTGAACACTCAGTCAAACAGTAAAAAGACGCTGGTCGTCCCCTTTGTATAACAGGGATCAATCTTTTCAGGCTTAAACCTCCAAGAGGAAAATTTCTGCTGGCTGAATTTTCCTTTTTAATTAGTCTCCCTGACTAATTCTTGACGAATATGCATGACAGCTTAGTGGCTCAGCATCAAACCGTGGCCCCTTCCCTGATACCCAGCTGTACTCCCTGCTCTTGGTGTGGTTTACTACCCTTAATATACTAGACTCATTAGCAGTGCCAGGCCTTGAAAACTTGTCAGTCACACGCCAAACATCCACAGGGAAGAGAGAAATCCTTTCCCCTATTTGTGTTTAGCTACCTCCTGCTCCTCTGCTTTACAGCTAACCCTTGGGATCATTTATGTCGCACGACCTTGAGATAAATGGTGTTTGGTGGGCTACTAGATGACTTTATGTTTCAAACCAAATGTTCTCACATTCTCCCACTAACAACAGGACTAACTGTTGAATGCCTTTTGGGGGCTATTTCTTCCCATCTCACTGCCTGCCTTGGTGTTCTGCAGCAACTGCGTCAGGGCTGGTGAACTTTAGCTTGACTTTCTTGTTAGATGCAAGTACCAAGTAGTGTGTGTGGTTTTCTTCTGTGGTTTGGTGTGTGTGTTTTCTCTTTGTCCCACAGTGTCTGCGCTGCTAGTATTAGAGCTCCAATTGTTCTATATAAAGCAAAGATCCCTTGAATGATCTGCCAAAGGCTTTATCTCTGAACGATCTTTGTCTGTGCTTGCTTTGCCGTTAACCAGTTTTGACTCTACTCCATGATGGCTGGAGTTGCTTTGCCTTAACTGATACATATCAAAGAGAACTGCTAAAATTAACTGCTCATGAACTGTGTCCAGGATGTTAGATTAACTCATCTAGAATCCTTCAGTGAAGGAACTGATTTACGATGTGTTATGACATTGTTACTTGATGTGTTGCACAACAACTCAATTTTAAAAAATGAAGAGCTCTCCATTAATAGGAGATAAATCTTTCCAGTGTAATTCAAATGAATCTGCAACAGCTTTAGAGAGAGCGCGATAAGGGATCTCGTGTGGGTTTTGGTGGTTGTGTTTTGCATTCCGAGCGCTATCTTCCACCGGGATCTCTTTGTCAGTAATGACAAAATCCATCCAAAATATGCCAAAATATGACACCTTTTGGGAGATTATAGCTCTTTGTACTTCCCCAGACACAAAAGGGTGCTACTACAAGCGATTCTCAACAACTAATACATTCAGGTTTGAGAATGCACACCAAGCACACCCAACTATGCTTTCTTTCAACTTCTGAGCCACAATTTGCTGCAGTCTTTACGCGGTACGTCCCTTAGAAACGTATCCAGTCATAGTTAACATACACCAAGTGCTCAAAGCAGGCAGTTTCTTTCTCAGGAAAAATACACCTTTATACATTAAGATATAAATAGAATATTTTTTTAAAGCAAGCACTATTCCATTACTGGAACATGAACCAGTGTAAATGCTGACCTTAAATTATGAAGTTTCTAGAGTGTGTTTCAGATGACTACACGTTAAAGGCTCAGGTCTCTCTGGATACCCAGCTTCAACAAAAATGCCTTTGAAAGTGAGCTTGAATTATATACTGTACAGTATGTCTCATTTCACAGCCAAGCCACTTGAGTTAATAAAGAAAATCCTCCCTGGCCTCACACAATTAGCTGGGTAAAAAGCTAGCCAGTGCAAGTCTGCACAGTGACAAGCCAGCCCAGAAAGTCGGACAGCGTTCCACGTCTGCGAGTGCCTGCTGCCTTCACCCTCTGAATTTCATCTCCCCACCAAAAGACCTGGATTATTTCAGGATAGTGTGACCTGGTCTCGTGGCCTGATGCTCACACTAGGGAGAAAACATCTCCCTGGGATTCTGCAGATGAAAAGGAGAAAAGCTGAAGGAAGGGAGCTTCAGTTTTCTTCTGTCTACTAATAGAGGGTCCCAGTTGGTTGAAGGTCAGGCTATGCTGGAATTCTTTTGGCCCTAACTTTGTACTAGTAACTTGACTTAGTTCAGCTCTATGTCTTAGTGAGTTATTTTCTTCAGCAAGCAAATAATGAGCTTTTTTTGGGAATGTTCTTTCCAGCTTTCTCCTATATTAATCAGGAAAGAAGGTCATTATGAAAAAGAAGGGCTTTCTGTATAGTTAACTCTTATAAAAACAATCTCTTTGAGACCCTTTAGTGTACTTGTGCCTCTCTTGCTCCTGTGATACCCCAAAATAAAATATTACCTTAGCTTGAAAACAGACTACAAGTTAGCAGCCCAGTTGGCTCCCAGTACGTCAGGACCAGCTCTTCACATAGTGTAAGTCTTAGGTCTTTTGCAATTAATAGTGTAAGATGATTTTACCAGTGCTTTAGAACCAGTGGGACACACTGGGACGTGTCCCATCACACTTCACTGCTGGAACAACATTAATCTCAACAATTATTTCTGAAACTGTAAATCAATCACATGTCAGAAATACAAAGACCTTCAAAAAGTTGGGCATGTTTCTCAAATCACCCTCTTGCCCTCTCCCCCTCTGCTGACTCTGCAAACTCCTATACTGTGAGCATTCTGTCTCACATTTAAATAAATATTCCCCATCACTATTATGCTGTCACCTGTAATAGGAAAAGCCTGCAAGAAATCAAAGGAAAGCAAAATTTGTGCAGTGGCAGAAAGTGTACGGAGAATAATCAGTCTCCATTGTGACTGTTAACAAAAGGGAGGGAGCCTAATGGAGACCTTGGAATTAATACAGTCTCCGAAATATTGAGGGGATACTTTCCCGACACAGAATCTCCTACTTTAAAGAAATATTTCCCCGTCTTCCTCCTCAATTGACTTTTATTAAAATGGAAAGAGGTTTGAAAATAACTTGAAGATTTGTTTCCTTTTTCTCATTCCTTGGCTGACGAAGGGAGCCTGATGAATATCGCTCTGCTCTGTGAGAGCAGCTTCCTCTCTGGTCTATGTATTGGTGATACCTGTGTCTCCCAACGGGTGCCCCTGTACACGAGTTAGGGTAGGAGAAGCAATTTTGATGCAATCTGGGGAAAACATGAAGCATTCGGTGTTACTATTCCCTTAACTGTGCTGTTACAGCTACCACGTTGGCCGGACTAAATTGCAATCTTTTCTCCATACCCTTCTCCATGAACTTGGTGATTTTGGAGGGATACCCAAGCACAAAGAACGTCTGGACTGGAATTCATCTGAAAGGTTTCGTAACTCCCATGTTAACCTAGCCTAGGAAAAGAAGAAATCAGAACACGTTTCTTTTTCTTTCTTTTACAATCCTTTCTCTATTTGCCAGTCGGAGTTTCTGGGAATGGTTAGTGCCAGTGTTATCCCTGGCTGCAAGGGACACTCTGGAATGAGTACAACAGATAGGATTTGATTCATACCAACGGCCTCTCACCACTACCAGCTGGCACGGGCTGCAGTCCTGATCTTGAGGAAGTCAGTAATAAAACTCCCTTTTGACATCTGCAAGCCTCTTCAACCCTCAGTGTTGTTGCAGTGCCTGGACAGAGGTGATCAGCAGTGGTCCACTGATAATAAATCTAATTACAATATTTCAGGGATGATGATTTCTTCAGGCATAACTGGCCTATGGGAGTCTATGTACAATGAGAAATGGGGTGTCTAGGCCTATGTTAAATGACCCTCAGAGTGGAAAATCTAGGGTCTTTGATCTCATTCAAACTAAAAATACTTTTGCTAATGAGCCTCCTCAAGTCATACAACATCCATCCCAAAATGCCGAACACATGGTTTTAATTTACGGTTTTTAGCAACTTTCATTTATATTGTGCTAGAAGTCCTGAAATGACTTGAAGCAGAAGCTCTAAAAATTGGAAACCCAAACGGTCAGGACTGCTGCTGGAATAACCAGTGATAAAAGCAGCAGTCATCTGTGCTAATTCCTGCTTCAGCTTCTGCCACAGGTATTAACCACGTCACTTGGAATTCTCTGTACCTTTAAATGACAACTAGATCCAGTAAACAATCACAATAACACAAGGCAGATAGATTCTTCTCTTGAACACCAGACAAAGTAAACCCATGGAGGTGAGCGAGCCTCCGTAACCACTGCATTTTAGTTGCATGTCTGTTCCCACTTTGCAGAGGGTATAGACTTGTTCCAACTCCAGTCCAAGAACTCACAGATATTAAGTTCAAACACTGCTATCTTCAGTCTTCAGCTCTGCGGGCACCAGTTTAATTTCTAGTGTCTCAAGCAAGCTGGAAACCATACTGCTTTTATGGGTTACAGCAAGAGTATTAGGTTCACGAATCGTTGCAATATTCAGAAAAATGTCTTGGTGACTGCAACGTGTAAATGATTTGTGAGATTCAAAAAGATATTGAAGTTTTGTGACCAAACAACAGCGCTTTTCTGTGGATTTTAAGTCTAGTATCTAGGAGCTGAATTCCTTGTCAGCTTGAAAGAGGGGTTTGGGAAATCGTGTGGCGAGAAGGTAGATATGTTTCCCTGCAGAATGGGGCTCTTCTAACACTGACTCTTGAAAGTTAAAAAAATAAAGTTCCCAAAACACTGGTTGTTGATGAAAATCTCCATTTTGTACCATCCTAAACACTGTGCTCTGGGGAAGTCACTTTCTAGTCCCTCATCCAAGCATGCAGCGAAACCCTCTAATAGGACCAGAAGATGAAAGAAATCACACCAATTTCACGGGGCTCAAGCAGCAACTCTGTGATTTCTTCTGCCTTTTACCTGTCTCCTCAACTCCTAATGACAGTGATGAGATTAATAAGGGTTTGCAGTGTAGAGCCTAGCACAGGGGAACCCTGTTATTTTACAGTACGTCCCTCTGAAGTTCCCAAATATGCTTTGCCAGGAGCCCAGGCACCGTTCTCCAGCTCCACAGGGGTGCAAGGTGAATGAGTGCCCTTGCTTAAGATCATTTCTGGCCTTTTCAATACAGGAACCTCTGACTAGCCTGAATGATGTGGGCTGGCTTTCAAACGTGGATTGCTACTCACTAGGGAGCTGAGGGGAGGCTGTTAAAGACTTTCTGAGGACTGTAGGTTGCACTATACTTGAAGTTGAGGTTTCTAAGGTCAATGGTACGTTCTGTTTATAAGCAAAGCACTCTGGGCCTGAGGCAGGATCCTGACTGCTGTTGCAACAGCATCAGAAGCTGATGGCAAACAGCAAACAGAGCAAAAATCATCACTGTGCAAGTACCACTTACTGAAGAGCAGGGTATTTTGCACTTACTGGGTGAGCAGCTCAGAGGTGGCAAACTGCTTCAGGGGAGGTCCCCCAGGGATCTGAACGCAGCATTAGTGCCTAAGTACAAGGATGGATTTGAGTCATCTCTCCCTCTTCTGATCCCCCTCCCCGAAGCAGAGCCTGGGGAGTGAATCTCCTGCAGGGAGCAAAGCGCGTACCCAGGTGCTCCCTGCACCCCTGGCCAGAGCTCCCTGCTGCCGGGACCAGGAATTGATGGAGACAAGGACACCACACTGACCCCGACTCACCTCCCACCACACACAGAGCAGAAAATGGCACAGCTCTGTCATTTGCCTTTGCTACATCAGTAACATTCAGCTGCCTCAAATGCAGCAGGCACTGCCCTGTGAGCCACGCTTGTTGGGCACTGTTTCCTGGGGATTTGTGCCTTTCAGACACATGTTAAGAAGAAGCAATTCCTGCCTAAAGCCAACCATCATTTTCTGCATATTTTGCAAACCTGTAATTTTGCAAACAAATTGACCAGTGGATTCATCTTCAGATCCAGTCACAGGAGGCAGATACACCTGGCCTGGGCTTAGATCTTAGATGGGAAGCCCCATCCTTGGAAGTGTTTAAGCCCAGGCTGGATGGGGCTGTGAGCACCCTGCTCTAGTGGGAGGTGTCCCTGCCCATGGCAGGTGGGTTGGAACTGGAAGATCTTTAAGGTCCCTTCCAACCCTGACAATTCTATGATTCTAAATACATTAAGAGGAAACAGATGTGCAAACAGCAAGAAATTCTTCTTAGAACAAGTTTAACTGAGTACATTATATATTAAGCTTTATCATAGACACTGATCAGTTTTCTTCAACAAGATTACTTTTCAGTGTTGTGGTCACATATAATTTTGATTACAATTAATAAACTATCTCAGTATGAAGTCACCTTACCTGAATTACAAACAAAACATTCTGCTTACATAACTTTTCTTCTTAATAAGCAAAACTAAAACCTTTCTGGTTCTACAAAATTAAAAAAAGAAAAATCCCTTCTTTGAGTCTTTTTTTTTCCTGATTATGAATATCCATGAACATTTTGCTGTAAATTTTTTTCTTAAACCTCAAATTTTGTGATCTTACCAATAAACTATTACATCAATCTTTTGTCAGTTTTGAATTAGATCATAGTGGTTGCTGCTGGAAAAGTATTATGAGCAAATAAATCTCTACTGTTCGTGCATTTTTTGTTGTGAGTATTTTGTATGGCCATGTAGTGATTCTGATTTCATATTGAAATTGTGCTATGGAATTTATGTACATTTAAACTAATTGATATTTACTTTGGTGAAGTCCTAGGATTATATTTCATTGATCTAGTTCATTTATGAAACATAGTTAATTTTAAGCAGTAGCTGGAAAAACCATTACACAAATTCGTAACCCAAGCAAACCAGATGAAGAGAAAGCACACACTAATAAACTAGAATTTGTAACACTATTTAGGAGTAAAAATATATGCAAGTCACTCAAAGGATTGGAACAGTCTCTAAACCAACAGAAGAGCTTTACATACCTTAAGGCCTATAAGATGTAGTACACATAACTTTAAAAAAAAAGAAAAAAAGTCACTGAAAGGTAATAACAGCTTCAAATACCAGTAAAGCCCAGTTATAAATACACTTCAAGATCATGGTAAATATTACTATATGAAACCCTGACACTGATCTCACTTGGGCCTGTTTTGTTGATCCATATTCATACATTTCAGGGTCAGACAGGTAAGAGTTGGATTATGTGTGTAATAAAATTCATATAATCTGAGATTCAATTGCTTGGTTTTCAGCTGCCTTATTTCAAGAATTTCCCAGGAAGTTTCTAAACATAGTATTAAGAATAATAAACTGTGTTCAGGAATATTTCAGGGAATAATGTATTATCTGAGAATCATGCCTTTTTCTCAGGAATCTTTGCAAAGAGACACCTTTCATCCTGAACAAGTGCCAGCTATGTTCATTAAGAAAAACTTGTGAAGCACAAATGAAGCTACACTGCAGTATTAGGTTAAAACTTCTTCAGCCTGTACTTCAGATACTTCATCCTAACAGTGTGTCTCCTCTGGAAAACTTAGGATCTTCGACTCCTATGTTTAAAAAGACTTGCTCTCACAGTACAATTACTGAGCTGAATTACAGCAAACCCTCCATAGCTGTATTTGCATGAAAGAAAGACAATTTAGATTTTCAAAAGCACAGGTAGGATTTAAGAAACAAATACTGATGATTCCTTTGTTTTTCAAGAATTTAGCTGCCTAACCACTTCATATTCTTGAAAATCTCCTCCTAAGTAATAAATACATAATGAAAGGACGAACATTTTTTTCCCTCCGGAAATAACAGCTTGAAATTCCCATTGAATTTGGACAGAATCATATTCATAAAGACTGACTGATCTGTCCCAGTATATCCAAAAGTTTATTAAAATGTTTATTCAGAACAAATTAATTTTATAATTTTAATTGAATGGCTTTTGAAATTTGTTGGGTTTAAAATAAAAAAAAATAAAATTGCTTGTACTGGACTAAAAAGATCTGTGTTTCAAGATTTTAAATTGCTAAGATTTATTTCCCTTCTGGCTAGCCAAACTTCACCCAATAGATCAATGTGTATATTACAATAACACTGGAATATATGAATACTCATTTAAATAAAAAGATTAAATTAACATAGAGAAGAAAGCTTGATTTATTTCAATAAGAACTTGTTAAAAAACCTCTCCCAGTTAGGATTTCTAAAATACTGGTAAAACTCTGTCAGCTTCAAGTTAAATCAGATTATAGCCAGTTTGTTGGGAAGGGAGTTCATTTGATAGACAGGCAACCACAACTTCATTACACAAATAATTATGTTATTGTTCACAAGTCCCATTTCATACAAATCCACAGAAACAAAAATTTCACACAAAGATGGCTCCTAAGGAGTCAGAAAGAAGCATAACCGAGATTATGAAAAGTAATCCCTTCTTATTCTGTGACCTGGCAAGTTACCTGAACCGGTTATTGCTCAGCTTCTCTGCAAGTAAGCTGGGAGATAAGGATTCTTAGTGTTACGTTATTAAATGCAGGGATATATTATTAAATCCCTTCAGACTCTTCAAATGAAAAGTAGTTGATGTTCCTCTCACATATTTTTTCTCATTATGTCAGTTCTCTAGATGACTGTGTCCTCTGATAAAGTCATCTTCATTGTAGGGGACTGTTGGTCTACCTTTCAAATTGATCCTCACCTTCACACATCACAACATTGGGCACTCCCCAGTTCTCACTTTGTAATCTTCTGTCTGGTTCTGACACCCAAATTCTCATTTCTTTCCATGCTGGATCATTTACTTGAATCAGTTCTTTGAAAAAGTGACCTTTTCATAGACCTCTGATGTATTTCTTCCTTCTCCTTCGGGGAATCCAAGAATAATTGCTTTAATCTGAAGGTCTTCTTTCACTTCTGCATCCCAGTTCCTGTGCTTTTTAATCAAATGTAGAGGTTGTGCTCTGCCTCCACTGCCAGACTTGTTTACCAGTAAATATTCCAAAAATACCAAGAACCACCATTCTATTTTTCTGCCAATTTGTCTTTTATGCACAGGAGAAATTTCTTTAATTAATTTCAGCTCTGAAACTCTTTGCTATAATTCCAAGCAGCTGCTGTGCTGTCCCCACTGTTAATGAGCTTTAACTTCATATGACTCGGAGAAGACAGAAAGGGCCATGATGGCTAAAATTGTTTAAAATTGGTTTTCAGCTTGCAAAATGAACTGGACAGCTCCTGCATGAAACTGATGGTAGTGTTACTCCCCTCTGCAGAAATTCAATCTGTCTGGCTAGTGAGAATGAGACTCACAGCAGGGGCAGGAAGTATGGACTTTTCCACTTTTGTGAAAAATACTTTTCTTTTTTTTTTTTTCCAAACTGACTTGAGGCTATTTCATCTTAATTGTCATTCTAAAATAATTGTCCTAGCAGGATCAGTACATCTCAACTTCATGCCATCCTTTGAAAATTTAGGTTAGCTGTTAGCTAGAGAGATGCAGCCTGACATTCTGAACCTACACGCAGTGTGAAAAATTGCTTTGATCAAGTTGTGTTTATAATTCAAGGCAGTAAAATAGAATTCTTACTAAATGTATTTAAGGCATGATGCATTGTGTAATCCACAGAGAAACTCATTTCAGAAACACTACAACCATAGAAACAGCTGTTCTACTGAGTCATTTTCCCAACGTGCAACTTAAAACAAAGCAAAACAGAGAAAAAGCCTCTCCCAGTTGTACCTTTTTTTGCATTCATATGATTATGGAGTGGGATAATGCTGGGAATGTGGGAAAAAACAATAGAGAACTCATTTCCACATTTCTTCTTATAATGGAAGTTTGGAAACATCAAAAAAAAAAGAGCATTTGCAGTTAAAAGTCAGAAAAATCTCAGTTTCAAAGAGATGTTGGTACCTTAATTAAATTATGAATACGAAGCAATGTATTGATAGTCCAATATTTGCAAAGATAAGAATGAGTCTAAGATTAAAAGGAAGGGAATTAAAATAAGTAAACAAGAAACTTCCATTGAATACTCCCCAAAATCATGTCACCTGTGTGCATGTGTGCATATTTTTATGGTGTTTAAGTATAATAGAGTCTCTGGAAGATAAAATAGTAAGATCTGGTAAAGGAAGTGGAGGAAACTCTACTTCATCAAAGGAAAATAATGAGAAGACAAAATGTACTGCAGGCACCCCTTTTTAGTCAGTAGAAAGTGAAGAAGTGAACAGCCCTTAGAATGACCCATCATCCCATCTAGCTTTTGGAGGGAAAATAGAAACTAAGTTCTATCAAGATAAGCCTTATACTGAATTCAAAACAAGGTTAAGTTTTTTCTTGGGGAAAAAAAAAAGAAAAATAGACTAGAACATTTAATGTGTTTCTGTTACAAGACTGCTGCAGGGACCAGAATTTAATTTTTGTAGCTCTGCAGTCCAGAGGTGTTTGCTTCCTGTGTTGTATGCCTTGAAGATGCAGAGCTCCAAAGAGCACAGAGATGTGACATGCCTATGTTCTTCTCATTTGCAGATGTCTCAGTAAGCTTGTTGTCCTTAGTAGTCACAGCCTGTGGTCTTGCTCTGTTTGGTGTCTCTCTGTTCGTGTCTTGGAAGCTTTGCTGGATCCCTTGGAGAGAGCGTGGTCTGCCATTTGGGAACAAAGACAAACAAGAATCACTGAACTACACAGATACAGAGACCAATGACCATGACTACAGTGAAGATTACCTGGGTCAGCCTACAGCCTATCCAGAGTCCTCCATGAAGATCAGTCACACCTCCCCTGATATTCCACTAGAGGCTCAGGCAGGAGCAAAGGAGAACTGTGTACACAATGTGCGAATGCATCGTCAGATCACTGAACCAACCACTTCTGCTCGGTCAGTAACTCTGATTTCACTCTGATGTTAATGAATACAGATACAGTCAAAAGAGCACAGCTTGATTATCCAGTACAATGATCTATTAAAGATATGTAATTGCCACGTTCTTAAAAAGAACCCAAAGCACAAAAGTTATGCTCTGAGGTGCACAAGCCTCTCAGGTTAAAAGGACAGGATCACAATGCTATTCTACTCTTCTACCAACTACTGTCTCACATGTGTCTCTCCCTCAGAACCTGGACAGGACAGAGCACTGTATGTCCCTTAAAGCACCAGAACAGCCTAGATTTAGCTTGTAAAGCATATTCATTTGCACTTAGCATTGATGCTGAACGCTCAGTAATATCTCCTCTAAGATTTTTAAAACAGCCAAAGAAGAAAAGTAGGGCAGGTTAATGAAATACTTGCAAGAGTTAGAAATTGGATTTAAAATCACAGATTTGACCCACAAATATGCCTAGGTGGGGGGGGAAGTGACAGAGCAAGAGGCAGTGACGTCTCCAGGGGAACTGGAGAACAGTAACAGGGAGGGAAGAGGAAAGAGAGAGTATGTGCAGGGGCAAATCATAAAAGGATGTTATTTAACACAGTAAGAAAAAGGATCAGCATGTGAAAAGCCAGTAAATGTCTGAGTCAAAGCAGATACACTTCAGCTGGAGAAGCTACAGCAGTAGCCTAATGGCTTTTTGCTAGCCTCCTTTCTGGCCATCTGGGAGAGCAAGTTTAGCCAAGACTCTTGCCTGCAGGCACACCTCAACATGGATGAGATGAAAGTAGCTAGCAGCCTGTTCAGTAATTGCCAGTTGTCCAAAATGTGCCTCAGAAAAAATTTGAGAAGTCCCCAGAACATCATTAATGCTATGCAGCAAAACCTCCAGCGCCCTTCCTCCTTAGATTAGCACAAGAATGGCTTGGGCTGACACTGTAGGAATCTAGGGGGAGGTCAGAGCCATAGTTATGGATACCAAAGCTTGCACCCTACCACACACAAGACTGAATTCCAACTAAGTACTAATAGCCCCGAAGTATAGTACAGGGCTTGTGCTGCTGGTTGCAGACTGCTGGGAAACAGGCATGGCATGAGATTCATTAACAACAGAAGGTTCATAGCCGACATCTAACACCAAGAGCTCTCTCTCATGTGTGTCTTCGGTATTGTGAAGGGTTTGAGTCGGATGCAGGCTTCCTCTGCTACAACAGGGCAGCGATGATAATGCTTGATCAAATGACAAGTGCACAGTATCACCACAGTACAGCCATCTCACAAGCAGCAGTACCAATCCCAATCTGTAAAAGAATGTGCCTCAGTATCCCGAGCGCATGGGTGATGTCTTCACTCCTGTGAATGTCTGCAGATCTTTCTCCTGGCAGCTGTTCCCAGTCTGGCTCTCTCCAGCAGGTGTTAGACTGGCTCCCTGTCCACGAGGGAATGACTTGTCCAGGTCCCACCCCTACCCTATACATGTTTGCTGATACATGTTTGGCTCTTCACTACTCTCTTTCATTGCTCCTTACTTTTGTCCAAGTGTTCTGCACGAGACTCACTGAGCAGAAGGGGCCCATCATTTGTTCCCCTCTGTCTCTGCTGCTCTCTGACATAACTGGGTAGCCTGCTGTGGCTTTCCTGTGTGGCCACAGACAGCAGGCACCTGCCCCTGCTGCCATCCCAGCTAAGCTGTCTCTCCAGTGCTCACCTTTTTACTCCTTCTCAGGATATTCTGCACCTCCCAGTGTCATAAGGAGCTTAACTGAACAATGAGTATCTTTTTTTTGTGACATGATAATATTTTATCATGGAAACAACTAATGTATAGCTATAACATTATGCATTTATTATGCAACAAGAAAAAAATTTAAAATGTTACTATATATGAGATTCCTCCTGCTTTAAGCATGCATAAACATATTTACAAGGAATGAATGAACAATGATAGCAGAGGAACTATTGCTGATTACATTTAACACAAATAGCTGTGGGCTAATCCCATGCTAGCATTTGCCATGTGCTCCTTCTGCGTTCAACCGCAGCTCATGGTGCTCCACTGAATGACTGCTGCATATGAACAGGACAAAAAGGTGGAATCCAGCTCGTATAAGATTAGGATTTTACCAAATCCAACTTTCACGTCCCATTGCCCTGACAGGGTTTGCAAATTTGATTTCTGTTACCATCTCATGAAGTGGAAATTTCAATCACAATAACTAAGTGACTTCAGGTAATGAATTTCACTGACCGAAGCTGAAAGCAACTTTCTCTCTTCAGAGTAATGAAACTAAAGGAGCTTTTCAGCCAAAGTACCAGAGTTTATTACATCAGGTATGAGAAAGAAAACAAAACAATTGTTGGGGTGATCAACACACCATTTCAGACCAGAACAGCTCACTTGTAAATGAAGTAGTAGTAGAGATCAACAAGTAATTAAAATGGGGAGATGTCGAGAAGTATTCTCCTTTGTCCAGCTTTACCTTAGCACCAGAAATCAGCAAGTTCAGCTGGCAAAACAGGCTGGATCCTGCTGCCATTTGCATAATGTAACTCATTTCATAGGCATTAATCCAAAGAATCCGGCTGAAAATGGTAACTGATAAGAACACCTACAGTTCTTACCATATCATGTTGTGCTTGCCAGTAAGGCAGATCCTTTGGGTTTGCAATGGCCATGAATTTGCATTTGTCACTTTCTTCAGCCAGGTTTGGAGAGTGGAAATCACTAGCTTGAGACATAGGAACAGAAAATTATGGGATATTAGCAGTCTCATGCTGAAGGTGAGCTCTCACAACTGTTGGTATCATGCTTTATCACTTCATCTGAATAAAATGTGACCCCATCGTGCATTACAAAAATAGGTCAACTGACAACACGGTCTTTAGCATGTGTGCACAGATTCTTAGAATCTTCAACACAATCTATTTCAATTCTTTCATTTTCTCTTAAGGCATAATTCAATCCGAAGACAGATCAACCTCTCCAACCCTGACTTCAACATCCAGCAGGTTCAGAAACAGGAGCAGCTGACGGGGATTGGCCGCATTAAGCCAGAGCTATATAAACAAAGATCAGTGGACACAGATGATGGCCGGAGGAGTAATAGCAAGGCATGTGGAAAACTGAACTTTATTCTGAAATACGATTGTGATTTAGAGCAGCTGATAGTGAAGATACACAAGGCCATCAACCTGCCAGCAAAGGACTTCTCTGGAACTTCAGATCCATATGTGAAGATATATTTGCTTCCTGATAGGAAAACAAAACACCAGACTAAAGTGCACCGAAAAACCCTAAATCCAGTATTTGATGAAGTTTTTTTATTTCCTGTCCCATACAATGATCTGAACACAAGGAAACTCCATTTCTCTGTGTATGACTTTGACAGATTCTCCAGGCATGACTTGATTGGCCAAGTGATAGTGGATAATTTTTTAGATTTGGCAGATTTTCCAAGAGAATGTAATATTTGGAAGGATATTGAATATGTCACCAATGTAAGTATTATCATTTTTCTTCTTGCAAATGTTTTCTTTATGATTTTATTTCATTAATCTGATTATAACTGAAATTATCTGATAAATTTATGAAGGAGAATAGTCTGTTCTCTTTCTCAAGCTTTGACCTTAATCCAAGTCATTTTCAGTCCTCTTTTCTCATTCTCTGGATGTATTAAAGAATGTCTTATGTGGGTTTAGTCATTGCCCTGCTGCTTGAGTAGAAAAGATGGATAATGTTTTTCTCTTAATCTTACTTAATCTGAAACTTACTTAAGGAAATACTACTTTTCTTATTTTTCCTGTTTTTCTGTGTTTTGCATGACTTGCTACATAAATCACAACATACTGATAAGCCAGAACTGCAGATTCAACATTTCTTACGTAGTGATCTTCAGTCCTACAAAACATGCTATTCACATGAAATAACACCACATCTATAATCCAGCCAAACAGACTTCAGACACTGCTGTTCCATGAAAGCAATGAAACATACTGATTTGGTTTAACTCTTTGTTTGGCATCCCTTTGTTAGATAGGGAAATGAGAGACTTATAAGTCTACATTTCTGTTACTAAATTATATGCAGGAATCCAATTTGTGTTTAGGTACAAAACCACAGAAAATACTTTTGGAAAAGAAAGAGCTTTCTTCTCAATGCATGTGCCAAACTTATTGTAATGCTATGAGAAATTAATCACGCGTATCTTACGGAGAGTAGACCTTCAAGGAGAATGATATCTTACAGAAATCCACAAAGGTCAAGTTAGTAGTGCCAAGAGTTGGTAAATATTTCATTTGCTATATCAAACCATACTCAAATTGAATGCACATTTTGGACTTGAATGAATCAAACTTAATTAACAGTAAGATCAAAGCATAAATTTGTTAGACCTCAGTTCAGGAAGGCCTTTAAGCATATGCTTAGCTGAGTGTCAGAAGCCTCTGAAAAGAGAAGTATGTTCTGAGAAATATACATCCCTGAATTCAGATCCTCACTTTACACCTCTTATGGTCTGGTAGCATGCCTGATTAGATCAATTTTTTTTGTTGTTGTTTGGAATTTCCTTTTGCAAGTTGATATTGTCCTTGTTTTAAGGTGATTTCTCAGGCAGTGTTACATACTCATACGTGGAATGCCCTGTGGACTTGCTGCACAATCTTCTTCCACACTAGGATGGGGCTGCAGCAGCAGCACCAGCAGTTCCCTCACTCAAGACACAGGCAAGGGCTGGACACTCGGTGTCAGAGAAGGGTGAACCTGGCTTTTCTATGAGAAGTTACTGCTTTTCAACCTCAAAGGAAAAGTGAGAAGCTGACAGAGCAGATGACAGTCATTCCAAGTGAAAGCCTGCCCTCGTCCATTATTAAGTGTCCCAAGCTCAACTTCTCAGCTTTACAGTCAACTAAAAGTTGAATGCACATGCACACTGGAGTCACTTTGCCATGTACTAGGCCTTTTTCCAAGCTTTAACTTAGGCAAAAGATTGGCTCTGGCATTTTCTTTTTAATCATTTTCCCTTCCACATATATGTGGTGCAGCATATAGTTTGTATTCAGATTCTCTGGAATTTCTGAAATTAAAACCAGGACTGAAACGTGCATGATGCATTTATTAATTTCTACCAATATTAATTCCCATGTGAAGTGTAACCCTGTTTACCCAAACAGAACACATGACCTGCCATCTAGACTTGTCACTGGGTTTTCAGCTAACAGAGACCTTTTCAAAGCAAATGACTCATAGGACATAGGAGACACAATCCAATTTTGGCTAACATGAGTTCTGAGATAATAGTATGAGATAAATGAAAGTGTGGAGTACTCAGCTTACTAATTAACATTTCCAAAATGTCAAAGGTTAGAACTTACTCCATAAAGTTATGAGAAACCCTCCAAGCATCATTTAAGAAACCACGTTTCAGCACATTTTCTTGTCAGTGTAGCTTAGATATCTTGCAGACTGACAGCAGAATCTGAATCCTACAAGCTACTCGCTGAAGCTCCTGAAGTGACTACTCCTGTGCCTGCCCTCCAGACCAGGCAGCAGGCAGCATTACTGAATGTACCAAAGAAATTTTAGCAAAGTTTTGAGCACCGTTGGGCAGATTATGGTTGCAAACAGAAACTGTACCCACTGTAGCAGGTTTTCAGTCGTTTTATCTTTGAACGTCCTCTTGTTTCAACTAATAATAATTGCAAACCAGACAAATTCTAAGCAGATTTACTGAAGGAAATGCACTCAGTGTGAATCAACACAGACTGCAGCACAGGAGGGATAAACCAAGGAAATGTATTAGAAAAAGGCAAGGGCCACACAACTGCACATGACAAGTTCGTCAGACTTCCGAAGAGTACATTCATTCTCATTCCTTGTGCATTTTATTGCACTGCATAACTAGTGATCCCAAAGGATCTTTATCTGACAGTTTCCCTTGTGTTATATTCTAATCCAATTTGGCAGAGTACTATGAAAGAATGTATCAAATCCTTCTCGGCGTAGCAAAATGGCCTACTTCAAGGGAGCCCTGCAGATTATGCCTGAAATGTCAGCTTTACTGCAAACAATGCCATTAAATTGACCCATTATGCCACATGCTTTCTTCTGGTTTCTAATAACACTGGAAGATTTTTTTTTTCTATCCAAACCCGACAGTTTTCATTCTTTGGACTATAACATCTGCTACGAAGCCAGAGTTTGAACTTATTTCATAACACAGATGCATACCAGCAGAAAAATGTTCTATGTGCTGAAAAGCAGTTTTCCCCCAAACACAGATCAAAATGATTGTTCTTCTAATCCCAGGTCCTCTGAACAGAAAATGCCTCTCCTGCAACACGGACAATTTTTCCAACCCAAAAAAAGCAGCAGTGGGCTGTTTAATGGAAGAAATAATTAAGTGAATCAACTTTATTTGAACATGAAATGAACTAGATAAGATTTTTGCCTATCTGTCAGACAGATTACACTGGCTTCTGGCTCATTTAAAAAAAAAAAAAAAAAAAAAAAAAAGATGTTCTTTGGTTTTAGCCTGGGTTTCAGTAGTTGGTAGTTTTGTTTAGTAACCTCTAATGCTGCTAAATGAGACCGGGTCCAGAATCTGCAGCTTCCTGGCACCAGCCTTAATCTATGTAGCACTGCTTATCTTCAACAGTGTACAGATACTGTATCTGGCAGTAAGTCAACCAAGTCCTCCTACTCTGCTTTTTAAAAAATGTTTAGCTTGTCAAGATGTTTTAGCTAGTATTTCTAAAATTCCTGTTCTGGCAAGTCGCTGGGCTTCGAAAAGCAATGGCATTGAGCAAGATCTCAGAAAAGCATTTAAAATATTTAAAATGGTTAACAAAATGTTTTGAGTGAACAGTTTGATCTCTATGGCTCTATGTATGAATTCAAATCCAAACCATCAACGTTAAATGCCATATCTACATTCTTAGGACTGTAGCAGTAAATAGGAAATACTAGATGAATTTTATTTTTTTATTTTTTTTTTGTATAGAAAACCGTATTTTGTACAGTATTAACCAGTTTCGTTTGTTTAAAACAAGTAGGCTTTGGAACAAGGGGGTAGTAAGTTGTTGATGTGGATATGTACATATTTAATAACATATTGAATTACAGTAATGGTGACAATTCAGTGCAAGTGAGTACCTATCAGCCTTGTAGCTCCACAGCCATGGTTATAAACAGGAAGAATCTTGTAATATCACTGAAACCTCAACTAACATTTTTTGGGGGGTTGGGACTAGTTTAAGGAAAAGATAATTCAAATAATTCTGTATATGTGTATATACCACTTCAGGTTTACAGAACCCTTGAACTATGGACATCAGTATTTCCAAGAGAACTTTCGCAGTCTGAAAATTTCTCTACAAAAGACATACATACAAACGAACACACAAAAGAAATAAAGTCTAAAATAAAGCAAAAAACCCCAACACAACCATATGGCAGAAATGGGACCATTTCAGTTAAAGAATGTAAAAGAAAACTAAAAAAAAAAAAATTAACTCAGTATTTTGAGAAGACTGACATTTGAGAATAAGGTGTTTTGACTTCTTATTTGGAACTTCTTCTGTTGTAATAATTTAAAATATTTTGAAAGTTGACTCAAGAACAAGATATCCTGGTTTTTATCAAATCAAAATGTTTTAAGTCAAGTGAGGGATATTCTGCTTCAAAATGGAAATATCTCAGAATTCCTTATGAAATTAAAATCCTGGTTTCTGCACTGGTTCTTCCCCAACTCATCAATGCTGCACATTCTTGAGTGCTCTTGCCTTTGTATCATACATGTTTTTCTGGTGCAACAGCACCAGAACAGCAGTAGTGTATGAAGAACATCCTCCTGCACACATTAGTCGTATTCTAAAAAAAACATGTTAAGGCCTAACACCAAATCCCTGGTTTTCTAGATTAGTCAAAGAGTCTGTAACTGTCCCTCTTCTACACATCCCCCTTCTCCTTTCTTCTCATCCTCCTCTGACTATTCTCTTTTTCCAGAAATTTCTCTCTAAAACAGGCTCTTGGAGATAGCCTTCAGTGACCAGCTCACAATAGCATAGACACTGCACAAACATCAATGCCAAAATGTGAGCCTGCTCAGCCAAGACTGTCCTTCAATTACACCATCCAAAATTGTTAGTGGGAGCTGCAAAAACAAAAGAAATGGCTCTAGCATTTTACAATTCATCGGAGGCAATTCTTCAAGATGAGCAAAGAGCACTCACACAGTATTAAGGCTGAAACATCTACATTAAGGTCATCTTGTCTGTAATCATTCTGCACATAATTCAAGACTAGGCTCTACCATAGCCTTTTTTTCTACAGAGTTATATAACTTTCAATTTAAACATGTATTTAGCAGGCAGGGGGAAAAAAAACCCCACTTCAAACACACGTTTAATTATTGAACAGTTTTAGGAATGCTTACTTTGTCTTTTTTTTTCTACTAGAGGTCACAGAAAGCATTTCAATAGCTTACGGATTCATCAAAATTTCTGAAGAATCCTACTCTTTAAATTTAGTTTCAATATTTGGAGACAAACTTAAAAGTATTCTTTCCTCTGAACATCCTGTGCTTCTGTGAAAAACCTCAAGCCATTTTTAGTTCTCTAATCCCCACAAGATATCACAGCCATCAGGCCTCTTTCTCAACCAAACAGCGTATTTCAGAGTGTTACAGTTTCCCTCTGTGTACAGTCTGTTTACCCAGTTCTCATCTTATTTTCCCATGGTGTTATATTTAAGCAGTGAGTGGACTTCTTTTGTTATTGTGTATTATTTACTTAAGGACTAACTGTAACTGTGCTCCAAAGTCTTACCAAGACATACTGGATATTGTGTAGGAGATAGCCTGGCTACTTGGGAAGTGCCTCCTGGACACCACACCTGACAGGCTGGCATCCTAATACTACCTAAAATGTGTGCTTGTTGGGGTACAGTCTTGACTTCATCTTTTCTAGTACACCTGTGTCCTGGATAGAAAAGAAAGTGCCACCATATACAGGTTTTTCTTCTCACCGAAAGATTTGTCCGTCCCCTTTCAAACACTTGTTAAGAGGACGTCACCTGTCTCACACTTTAACCATTCAGCATGCCAGGATCTTTCCAGAGTCCTGTTACAGAGGATAAAACATCATCTGTACAGAAAGAAGGAACTACAGGGTCATAACCGTAGTGCTTCAGAGGCATGGGGGGTTTTTTTGTGCTTACAGGCTAAATTACAGAGCTTGCCGAAATTAAGGTAAGGCTACACCATTTCCTAAGTGATCACACGAGGGCTCTCTTCAGACCTCCCCACTGCCTTTGTGGGGGGAAAACATTGGAATTTGCAGCTTAAGTTTGAGCTGACTGGTGCAGAAGGACATACTACAGGAACAATGTTCTATCTATCTATCTATCTATCTATCTATCTATCTATCTATCTATCTATCTATCTATCACTTTTCTATCTTTTCTCGCAGCCTAGGAGACTTTTAGCAGTTAATCATGTAGTTTGAAAGAAATAAAAGAAGGAACAACTGAACTGACATAAATGAGAGTAGAAACTTTAAAAGACGTACATGATTTGGTTATATGGTCAAAAGTATAATTCCAGATATTGTAGAGGCTCTAGTTGTACCTGGGAGGCCTCAAGAGATGTACGTGACAGCTTTTTTCCCTTCAATTCCAAGCCCTTCGGAGCATGAGGGACATTTCCAGGGCCCTGTAGAGAACCTTGCTTAGATTACTGCAGTAAGATACATAGCTATGCTCTTCCATTCTTTCACTCTGTAAAAAATATCTTACTTGGAAGCCAAACTATCCCAGGGAAGAGGGACAGAAAGGCGTCACTCATGGTACGTGAGCTATTTTTCTGAGAGCAAAGCTAAAGAAATAGTGTCAAAACTGAGGACCTATAACCTCACTAAAAGCTTTTTCATGAAGATTTATCAGCCCCAAGTTTACTACGTTTTTATAGCAGAGATCTTCATTTGATCTCACTATTTTATTTGCTTTGTCCTCATTCATACACATTTCTCTAAACATTCAGAAAGAAATACGCATATCAAGAATGATGTGTAAAGTACAGTGTTTCCTGAAAAAAAAAATCTAACAGACCAATGCAACATCACTTTCGCTTGACTGTGTAGGATTACATGACAAACGCATGCAAACTTTCAAATTCTACACTGGCCCTCACAAACACTGAGGGGGAATTTGTAATGCACACTCAAATTCTAGAATTATAGATACAGTAGCTTATGTAGTTACAGGGGTAAATGAAGCCTACAGTCATTTGCAGTGTCTGAGCCTTCCTGTGGTTCCCTAGCAGAGAATTACGAGTATTTCACACCATGTATTCTGGTTTAGTGACAGGCTCAACTGATGAGACTGCTTTAGTGATGTTTGTGGTTTCATGACATCAAGCTTGTATAGCTACATATCTCTGGCACTTTAGTGCTCAATTAAACAACTTGCTTTATTTACCCAAGGAAAGAGTAGTCACGACCTACAGCTTACCTTAGTGAGTCCTTAATCATTCACTACCTTTTCATCAAACTCGAAATTAAAGCTACATACACCGTCTGGAAGAAGATTTCCAAGTAGTGATGGTATTTTGCTTGTGATGGGCAGGGAAGCAGAAAACAGCTGACAGCTGGAGGCTTTTGCAGTTGATTATATGAACTATTGGGATAAAATTCCCCACTCAGATTCTTGGGCCAAATCTGGCATCTTAAAAATCGTGGTTTGTCACAACATGAGAAAACATAACCTTGCTTGCCAAGCAACCAATTATTATGAATTACTAACAGCCACAGTACAAGTGACTGAAATCCACCTCTCATCCTACCTAACACTCTCTCTTCCATTTCCTGCAGTAAAATTATTTTTAAAAGAGCAGGGAATTGCAGTATCATGCAATACCTAATATTTTCTATTCATACAGGAACGGCTATCCAAACACTATGAAAATTAACAAGAGCAAAAGAAAAATTCCTCATACTGTATTTTGGTTTGTTTTGGTTTTTTTTCGGTATTCATGGAACTCTTCATGTGTTTTCTTTTTGAAAGCATTTTCAGATTTTATAAATATTTTTAATAGCCAGCTCTGGTACAATCAACCATCTGATCTACATTACCATAACTCTTCTGAATAACCCCAGCAATAAAATAAAGAAGTATGAAGCAAAGTGAAACAAAATTGTGCACAAAAAGGACAGGAAGAAAACAACAGACTTCGGTCTTCGGCCCCCTAGGGAGTTAGCTATGGTCATCAGGAAGAAAGGAGTCGCTTTAAAATAATGAAAACCTTTCAATGTCTCTACTCCATTGAGCACAGAATCCAACAGGAAATACTAATCTAACAATAAACTTCACTCTATTGGGACCACAATATTTTTTTCAGGTAGAAATAAATAGTACCCTGGATGAGATTGTGACTACTGTAAAGACAGGGAAAGAATTCCCACCGAAGCTCAGATTTCATGCATATCCTCTTGCTATAGTTTGGAAATAGTATCTTGGAAATAGAACAAAAAAGCCATATGAAATAATATAACTAAGTAACTTGAGATGTACATCAGAAAATTCACTAGAACAGCAGAACAAGCAAATAACCATTCTTTTATTCCTTTCTGCAAAATAAATTCATGACAATGACCTGCTCAACAAAGATTTAAATCTTCTCCTCCTTCCCCAAAATTTGAGGATTAAAATATTTTGGGGAAGGAGGAAGCAGATAGAAATCTCTCCATCAGAAGTTACATGAGTTCTGCATCCACATCTTCAGCTTTTGACTGGCAGCAGCAGTCCTAACAGAATGAAAAGAGAATAGGTAATATAGACCAGACCCTATCCCTGGAGACATGCAAGGTCATGATGAGACTGAGCAACCTGATCTAGCTAAAGATGTCCCTGCTTTCTGAAGGGATACAGCAGGAGATGCTCATTCACTTCACCCCCGTCCAGTCACTCTCTTGTTCTTCTCGAAAAAATTTTATCAGGAAACTTTCCAGTGCTAAAGCAGCACACACAAAAAAATGGATACTATCCTTTTCAGACAGTCTTGCTCCAAAAGTTATGAGTCAGGGTGGTCAGAGATAACTACACTAAATTCGTTCAAAATCATACTTCCTTCCAAACAAGTCAGGCCCTTTTAAGGTGTCACATTGAATACCCAAAATCATTGATAATTGCCAAAGTAACAAAGAGTTCTAAAGTGAACTCACCATTTAGGACAACTCACAACTTCGATTTCATTTCAAAACTATCTAATTATTTACATTAAAAGCAACTAAACTGAAAATTTGAGAAGGCATTTAAGTGACTGCAAGATACTGTTTACTGAATCACTCACAGACACTCAAAAAATGCTAATTTTTTTCCTACCCCTAGGCTAATATGTACTTAATAACACTAGTTATTCTGAATATAAAGAAAACCAGGTAAAAGTCTGGGCAGCTCACTGGACTCACCTCACACAAATGCACATGATGCCATGAGGAACAGAGGAAAATAAGCCACACGAGAAAATCGTTTTCCTCTCTAGGTACATTTCATATGTAGCATGTGTAAAGTAAAGCAAGTCTTCTAAGAGGGGGAAGTTCTGTTAACTCATTTTTTGGACTTAAAGCACTAAAGCACTTCTATATTTAGTGCTCTCTGTATTTCATATCTTAAACTACCCTCTGTGCATTCTTTTAAGGGAAAACATGCTCACTGAAGTGGTCCTAAAATTGCCTGCACTACACATCTAAATATAATAGGGAGGCACGAGGATATCTGATAGTGAACAAGTATTACAGAAAAAGAACTGTTATCACACTCTACACAATCACATCATCTCCTGCTCACACTGGAGACACCTGGAAGATAAACTTGATTTCAGAGTCTGTGTTTTCTAAAATGGATTTCTGTCTTCTTCCTTCCCTTCAGCTTCCTCACAGACTTTAGTTTTATTTTAAAGCTGTTTTTTCTTCACAGCTCCTAAGTAGATGTAGTACTGGATTTGTAAACTGCCTAGCAGCTTCAAGATTAAAATATTCTATTTATTTGCAAGGTAGGTGAATGGTACACAGCAGCAGCATAAATTCTCCTTCAGCAGATCTGCATAGCCCAAGTGTCCTAATGGTGATAGTCCAGAACTGTCTCTGAAGAGGGTAGCTCAATTTACATGACCTTTTGGGCAGCATCAGCAATTAAGATACTAAGAAACACTGAAACACTCCTGACATCACATAAGAGAAGTGTGAAAAGTAACTCCTCATTGCTACATCACCACAGGTTCCATGGCATTGATTCAGGAGGTGAGTCAGGGAGGTTTGCCCTAAGAGGGTTAGATACCACCACGTGTATTGGGATGTTCTGCAGTTGGCAAATTTTACACTGCAGTCTGTTATGAAATTGTCAGTAGCATCTCTGGAAATCTGCCTACCTTCTCTCCTCTGTTTCCCACAAGTACTGAAAAAAGAACCACCAAAACCCCAATTTCTCTCCTGGTTCAAATGTGAAGTTTTCTTTGTAGCATAGTTTGAGAAATAAAGGATGAAAGCAGTCCTCTATTTCGCAATTCTGGAATGACATTGTCACGTTATCATTAATTTTATTGTAATTCTCTTTTTTTTTTCCTCCCTCTATTATTTTAATTCCCTTTGTATTTGAAAACCAGGCAGATTCTATGGTATAAAATGAGACAGTTTTGCAGTATTTAACATTTAGGGGGTTTATCTATTTTGACATATTTAATAGGATTCATCTTAGTGTCCATGATTATATTCTTCCATTTAACTCTCAATTAAAATGGAATTGCTGTGCATGGACAATCAGAGCAATACAACTCCACACCTTGTCACTCAAGCCATTAACAGAACATTGCTAGCAGTGAAGTAGTCTCTTTACCTTGGCTGCTACACTTTGAAGTTTGCAGTGATTTTCTTTTCTATATGGCCCATTTAAATAAATTACTAAGAAGTAAATGAAATTTCTATGGAAATTGCTTTTCTATTGTTAAAAGTGGGTAATTTTATAGAGAAGCATTACTAGTAAAACCCAAGTTGTGAAATTTAGTTGTGTGTTCAGTCTAATGCAAGGTTACATGGAATGCTCTCAGACATTTTCTTAAGCCATAGTGATCCCTTACGAACCTTACTCTTATTTGATAGTTTCTGTGGTTGTCAAATTTGAGTCTGGCAGGGCACCAATGTTACTGGTGATACAGGTGACAGATTACAAGCCAACTTTTTGTATTTAGTTGCACCACTTAATAGTGACTATCTCAAAGGCAACAGGATTTCAACATCAAGGAGCTCTAGGAAAAAAAAATTATACCTTTTACCAAAAAAAAAAAAAGGTATGCTTAGTGGTTCCTGACCTGAAGAGGTGCATGGCACAACATAACAAAATTGTCTCTAGAGAAACAAAACACAGAGATAAACTGTTGCTTTTGAAAAGTCTGCCTATAGGTATACCTTATTAATAGGGATAATAATTCTTTTGTTACATTCTAGTGGGCGGAGAAGCCAAAAATAAAGAGAGAGAGACAGGGGACACCAGAGATTTCACTGAAACTGGAATTTTTTTCTAGATATCACAGGAATTTTTAAATTATTACTACGCTACACTGAGCCCTGAGCAGAGCGATCCCCCCCTGGCCTTCCAGGGCATGTACACAGATATGTGTATAGCAGACCACCATATCTTCTCCAATGAAATTAGACCTGGGATGGAATTACACAGCTGATGGCAAAATCCAACAAGAGAGGTCTGATATTTTTTTTTAAACAAAAAATTTTATGTATGGCAGAGAAAAGCTCTGGAATGGAAAGAAAGACGTACTACTGAAACACAGAGTTTGACATTAGCTTTCTGTTTTTAAGAACACTATATTATTTGGACCATTCTCTTTTCATATCAGCTTCTTCAAAACCAAAATTGTAGAACAAACTTTTACTTAGACTAAAAGTAGATACAGATTTATAAAAATCGTCTTTCTTTATTACCCATTTTGCATACAACCTGTGCTAAGACTGAGCAGCATGGAAGTCAATACAGAACACCTAATGTAAGTATAATGAATATACCCACAAAACACTATAGGTGCTTAGGTGCTTATGCAGACTGAAAAGAACATGTGGTGGAGGTTTTTTCCTGGCACTGTGACTGTCTCCATCTTTTTTTTAGCACTACCCAGATACTTAATTTCTCTCCTTTTCAGAAGGATGTGCTCAGAATGCGTGGTATAAAAGATGGCTGCTTTACACAACACAAAATGCCTGCACTGAGAATGACATTCAGTGCTAAGGAAAGGTGAGGAACTGTTAGTAGGGCCCAAAGCTTTGATGTCATCTCATTTCAGCAGCATGTCTATATTAGCTGGTTTTTTTATATAGAATGGCCACTTTGCAAGATTTTATTGTGAATTAACAGGCTGTGTCAGGGGCTGACTGCTCCCTCAGGGCTGGGACACCAGGAGCAGCAGGGGACCCTGGTGCTACTGGGCAGGACCTTGGCAGCGAGGTCCCATCCCACCACCCCATCCAGGGAGCCTGGCAGGCCAGGAAACTGAGATAGAAGCCCCTGGCATCAGCCAGCTCCCTGGGGATGGGCCAAGCTGGCCCGGGACATGCTCCACGCAAGAGCCTGGCTCAACGGGGCCCTTGGCCAGGCAGGGCACATCTGTGAGGAGCTGGAGACCCACATCTGATGGTGTCACTGCAGCAGGGACCAACAGCCCAGGCTGGCTGAGATGGGGACCTGCGCCGTGAGCAGGGTAGAGGGAATCTCTGGGGAGCAGTCAGGTCCAGAAAGGCCTGTTAATGCCCCCGGGCCCTGACATGTTGGTTGCTTTCAGTCCCTGCACATGAACAGATAAACCAGTGGGGTTAGAAGATGGAGTATCTGTCAATGTTTTAGTGGAGCTGTAAGTTCACGTGCAGCCATTGTAACTTAAGGTAGAGTGAAAGGCCAATCCATTCATTTGCATACAGATTTATTTTAAATTGACATTTTCCTTTTATCACACTAGGAAAAAAAAAATAACAGGCAAGATATTTTGGATTAAAATATTTCAATTAGTTATTTTTAAAACCAGCTTCCTCCCTTGCAATTTTTCTTGGATGAATTTGGGATTTTTGTTATTACTGGTATATTGACATATACATTGAAGCAAGAGGTAACTGGCAAATAATTCAAGGCAGAAATAATTTTATGTGTTAGAATGGATTTGTTGCTTCATTTTCTTCAAGCTCAAGTTTGCCTAGAGAGAGTGAACACTTAACAATTAATTTAGCTTCCTCTGTCTGCAACAAGCTAGGGTTTAGCCTTGAAACCATGAGGGCTCATTTTCTCATCTCTTTCCATTTGCACGATGTTCATCAAGAGTTTTCTTTTAAGTCAGCAAGGTTGGCCCACCCAGATCAGCCTGTATGGTAAGGTACTGTGCACTACAGTGACATTAACCTCTGTTTGTTTTGTTTGGTTTTTTTTCAAACTCAGTATTTCACAAAAAAAAAAAAAAAAGGTCTAATCCAAATCAATTACAGCCTGTTGAAAAATTATTGGACTTGACATGACGGATACTGGTGGACATTCATTAAGATCTTTGGTCCATACTTTGGGAAACTACTGCTCATTTTTCCAGATTGCACTGTTAGATTTTTTTGTGAAACCACCCTCAGTGAGGCATCCCCTGCCTGCCTGACCTAACTGGCCTTCCATTTTTACCTTCTTCACCTAACATCAAAACTCTTATGTTGCTGAAGCTGAAGCTCTCCCTTACATTTCCTTCTGAGAAAACAGTTGCCCTCCAAACATCTATTCCTATATAGAACCATTTACATTTAATTGCTGTTCCCAAGCTTGTCAACGTTTCTAAAGCACCACTGTCTGCTCTGCAGAGGGAAAGGTTTGAGTCAGCTCTGTGCTAACATACTCTCCTTTACAGCTTTACTATTGTGAAATCAAACCCACATTCAAAAGGTTTCTCTTTCAAAAGACTGTTGAAAAACAATACCAGATACGGCCACCTGTGAACACTGACAAGGTGGGATACACTGAAGTGAGACATACTGTAGGAAAAAGAGGAGCAAATCTGTCCCCACCACCTTGTTTGTAAACTCATGTCTTACCAGTTATGACATTTTTGGTTTTAAACATTAGAGGAGGAAAATGCAATTATTTTCTCTATCTCTCAAGCATTCTGTGTCCTACACACACATACTCACACACTTTGCCTCCCAGTAACATCAAAATGATAAAAGGCAGCCTGTCATGCCTGGAAAAGTCAGGGCAGACTTTTTTTTGTATTATTATATCTAACTTTGTGTTTTGTAGAAAGCAACAAATCATAGAAGAATTGCAAAAAGTAGTAACAATTCCAGAAAACAGAATAATTTTCAGAGGAAGAGTTTAACTTGCAAGGAGAAATTTAAACTTTAATTAACTTCTTTCTCTGACCAACGATGCCATCTAGCAAGCCCTCAGGAACAACTCCATACATACCCTTTCCTCCTCTTAATAGCTGCTGAGCAACTTAAAAATTACTTGTATTACCTTTCTACACAAGTTTAATTTTCAGAATGCCTCATTTTGGGTTTTCCTGTGAAATCAATTTCTGACACAGCCACACACACATAAACAGGATAAGTACTACAGCTTTTCCAATCATGTCTCTGCTAATTTTCATTAGCTCAGTTGAGACTATGTCCCCAGTTCATCAATTTAGTTTAGAGCAAATTAAGACATTATCTCTATCTCAATAGCTACAGGATAATTCATTAGATTCACTCTTAGGCCCAGACTCCATGAAGCACTTTAGTTGTTGGGAACTGAAAGTCAGTGTAAAGGATTTAAAGCCATTAAAATCTACAGGATTTAAGCATATGTTTAAAAAAAAAAAGTATGTGTGTGAAGTTTATCCTCACTGAATGGAGACTTTTTATAAGTAAAAATCTTATTACAGAATAATTTATCCATGAAGTCTTAAGTGACTTAATAACAAATATATTCTGTAAATACAATCAGATAACTGAGGACAATATGCAGCTAACCATTTGGAAAGGCAGTTAATCACTGCCATCCTAAATTATGATGATGGAGATGTTTGGTCTTCAGAGATAAGAGCATCGACTGTCTACAGTCCTTGACTAAGGAAATTGTGGCAAGGGCAAGTTAAATGTATGTTCTTCTCAAAGACATGAACTGGATTTGTTCTGAAACGTATATGTAGGCAATTATCCTTTGACTTCAGCTACCCACATTTTAAGATATCTTGACTGACTGGCACAACAAAAGTTGTCTGGAGGACCCTCCTTATGTGGACTGCAGTGATCTACCTTAAAGAAAAGTAGTCATGACATAAGGATGGAAATAGGAGAGGGAAAACAAAACAAAACAAAACAAAACAAAACAAAACAAACTCCTTATCAAAAGATCTTCAGGCTCTGAAGTGGAGGATATGCTATCTGCTGGATGCTTTACTTTTGATACTGTCTCTGTAGAAGTTGCCAAGATGCTAGGCAAAACTATGAGGAAGTTAAAATAAGACTATAAACTCCATGAGCTGATAATTATAGCGTCTGTCTACGACCCAGTCTGCAGGAAGGATTCCCACTTCTTTCAGCCCCTATGAAGTACAGTACAAAGTTGTGGTATGCAGAATTAGTTTGTTGGACAAGACATCTGTCTGACTATAAGGTATTCAAGAATATCTCAGAGAAAAAGTAATATCAACTCTGTTGTGGTATCAGCTTTGCGTTACTGATATAAATCCTAACAGAGAAAAAATAAGCTACATATTTAGTTAAGCAGCAAAGCTGAACTTAGCTGTCAGGATTTCTTTTTTCTTTTTCTTTTTTTTTTTTTTAAATTAGAATGTGTAACACCTTTTGTTGGCTGACTTTCCCCTTGGAAGGGTTTTTTGCTTATCTTTACCTCATGATACTTTTCACTGTGTTAGTCATGCAAGAATTTCTCAGGTCCAACATTTTTATCAATGTGTGCTAAGTAGCAAATGCTGTGCCCCAGACAAGCCACGGAGAGAATATGAGGGATTCAAAGGTGCACTTTCTTATCCTCCCTTTCTGAGTATCCCATTTGACTTTGTACGGTTCTATCAGGCATAATAGCCAGTTTGTAACTTGAAAATTATATTGTGTATCCAAAAATCCAGTGAATTACATGTGAACACTTCAGCTTTCTTCTATTCCTTCACTGAAGTGTAAGCAAGATTCAGAACTGTTTTTTAACATTGTTTTCACACATCCAGCTCTAACAGCTTATTTGCTTTATTTTTTTAAGAAAACTATGAATAAAAGAAATAAAAACAATGAAATGCAAAAAAATTGAATCACACCAAGAAAATAATACAGTTTGTAAATTAACTTAAAACATGAAATATAGCCTGACATTGATGTATTGAAAGAATAATTATAAAAGCTTGGCCATTCTTCTTTTCCACAAACTTTTCTTAATTGTATCTCTGTAGATATAGTTTCTTTGAGGCATTAATAAATATGTGCTTTACTAGAGTTCATTTCTTTGATTTAAGATGTCATGAAAATAGAATTTTCCAGTCATATCTTCTCTATTCATCTTAAACTGCGTAATGAGAAAGCAGCTGGGATTCTTCTAGTCACGTGTAAGTTCAGTTAAAATCAAACATTTTTAAAGACTTTTTTTCAATATGCATTTCTCATAGATATAACTCAAAATAATTCTATGATGAAATAATCAAAAATATAGAGCTAACTTCAAGAATTCATCCTGTTAGATACATTAGATTTACTATCATTCCCAAACATAGTAGTCTCAAATTTGTTTAGTGTGGTATTTGTGTCCTGGACATGTACCTGAACTGAATTAGTATCTAAGCTCACTCAAATCTGAGTCTAGACTTCTCAACACAGATGAACAATTTAATAAATGTCTATCCCAAAAAGCAGATAGCACTTCTTAAAGTATTTTAATTCATTTAGACTAAACACATATACCTAGCATACTTAAGTGATCCTTATTTTCATAGAATCATAGGATGGTGGGGGTTGGAAGGGACCTCTCGAGACCATCGAGTCCAACCCCCCTGCCAGAGCAGGGTCACCCAGGGCAGGCCACACAGGAAAACCTCTTCTAAAATAAATTCTTGCAAAATTCAGAAACCCACATTATCAAATATTAGAATAGTGTCCAGTAAAATTTGTCTTGCATAACAGAAGTATCACTGTATTAATTCCAGGAAAGATTATGAAATAACTAGCAAGATTTGTTTGTTTGTTTAAAATACCACTAATACTCCTCAGCTAGGAGGGAAAAGAAAAGGATAATTTAATTAAATACTGGTAATCAATCATTTCCATGCTTCAGAAGTTCACATGATACACTCTCATTTCATGAAAGCTCTGTTATTTTTCTGTTTTCCGGTGACCTTTGCAGAGACATGTATAACTGCTGAAGGAGGTAGTATACAAAGTTACCTACCGTTGCCTGAGCTGTACAGCTCTGACGTAGCAATAAGAACTTATAAAATCTGTAAAATCATTAGTGCCTTGAAAACCTCTTTCAACAGTTAGTAACTTTAAATAAAAGAAATAAGTAAGGGCATCACTGCCATCACTGCTCCCATTAACAGTAAGTTGATGAGATGCATAGAAACACACCTGAGCATCTCACAATCCATAATTAGAGTTATTTCTGCAACATACGAGAAAAGTAAAATGTAGTGTCTGTCTTGTTGTAGGTGGGGAGCTGAGGAAGTTTTCTTCCTCACAATGGGAAGGATAAGGGAAATCTTTGCCTCCTGTTCCTCAGGTTATAAGGTATCAAGCTCCAGCTGACCACTGGGAAAATTTCAGAGATCAATTATTCCTCCTGTAATGTTAAGTGCAGGTCCTAGCCCAGAGAAATTTCTCCTGGATGTGTGGATATCACTTTAGCCCGTAGGACTTGTACAGCATCACCTTCTCAAACAGCACTTTGCTTCTCTCACAGTCTAAGTGAGTCAGTGACACAGAGTTTGTTGCAGCAGGTCTGCTTCCAAGTATGAGCCATCAAGAGACACTAAACAGGGTGAGTCATATCAGCTATCTTGATATTGTAACAACCTGTATTAGCTTTACAGCTACCATGAAACACTGATCTTTAGAATGGAAAAGATGATAGGTGGTGGAGTCAAGTCAGGGTTAAAAGCTAGTTATTACTGACAAAGGGTCCATAATATCAGCTTTTTCCTTCCTTGACAGCATCTGTCTGCAATAACAGAACAAAGAAAGGACATATTTCTGAATTAATGTACATGATATTTTTTCTCCTGCATGAGCTGAGAACTAAAGTGACAATGTTTCTCTTGAGCAAAGGGTTGGATTGGAACAAGCAAACTCTAGAAATCCCTTCCAACACAACATTTTTCTACAACTCTGTGACAGCAATTCTTTCCATCCTGCCTGTGTCCCCTTCTAACTCATGAAGCTGCATAACGTGGCTGCATAGGCTCCGGGCATTGGTCTACACAGCAGCTAGCTCAGAGACAAGAGATTAGGTTCTGTTCCAAGATATTTTCACTTACCTTCTATGTCATCCACTACCCTTCCTTTTTTGGTGACTGACACAGGAGGAGCCAGCCTGGGAGAGGAAAGAAGCTATGGCCCAAAGCTAAGTGGGGAAGATACACATATTCCACAAGAGCTGGATTCCCCTTCCTTGTAAAACCTGGAACCTAGAGTGGAATTTGGTGATCAGGATAACTTTTTTCAGTCAAGAGTTAAATACTAAGTTACAGGAGATAGGTCTGTGAAAGTACCAGTTCATTGTTCACTCAAAAAAATGCAATTCAAATGCCCAGAAACCATTTAATACAATCTTTCATTCATTATATAAAAGATTTGGCTTTCCTTAAAAAACAAAGAAACAAAGAAAAAAACCCAAACCATGCTTTGCAACTGCAAACAGGGTATGCTCTTTTTCTACTACCTTTCTGAAAACCTGATGCTGTTGACACAGGAAAGGGTTGCAAATCATTCTGTTGATGAAATAGGTGGATATACTTGAGGGAGCTTGCCTGCACAAGGCACAGGAAGCAATGTCCTTACTCCGGGAGGATCTGGTGGAGACTGTCCCATAACCATAGTGACTTCACACCTATCACATCTGAATTTACACAAGCTTGAGAGTTACATACAACATTTTTTGATGTGAACCTCTCCATGGATATCTTTCTGCAGACCAGAAGGAAAGTCACAGAGTTCTGTTGTAGCTTGTCGACAATACACACAAGCCACTAGAAAACATAAAAGAGAACAAATGTATTCCAGTGCCTCATGCTGTAACACGTCACTTAAAACATGCTTCTTCTGCAAGGACTGACTGCTAGAAACATTTACTTGAGAATTTTGGTGGTCTGGCAACAAATGTAGTGGCATAAACCCTGCATGCAGATAGATGTCTCTTTTTTCAGATATGCTTCAGAATGAGAATTCAGCTTTTGCTTCCATAACTGTAGAACCCCAAAGGTATATATTTGTCTTTAGCTCCTGGTATGCGTAGGGAAAATTGTCATTATTGCTTCACATTATCTCTCTTTCCTTGGAACAGGATAACGTTGATTTGGGTGACCTGATGTTTTCACTCTGCTACCTTCCAACAGCTGGTAGACTAACTATTACAATAATAAAGGCAAGAAATTTAAAGGCAATGGATATCACAGGAGCATCAGGTAGGAATGAATTTAATGCTCAATGTGGATTTCTGTCCTGTTTCCCTCCTGAGACACAGAATTCAGCACTGGCAAATCCAAGAATGACTTTTGAGGAAAGACTATGTTCATAACATTGAGAATTTGTTTGTACAGCAGAGTATTTGTTGTGGCTATGTCACAGAGGCAGACTGCCCCTCTCTGACAGTCTCCGAGAGCCACTGAGACAATTTTGTTGTTCTTGGCACATGGACAAAACAGTGATCATCCCAGACTCCTTTCAGCAAGCTTTTCAAAATTTGATGATGAAAACAAGAAACTAATTCAAATGAGAGATCACAGATGACTTAAATGCTGGGAGTCAGTTGTAGAACTCACAGAAAGGAGCTACAAAGAAATAGCACTTTTTACTACATTCAGGAGTTTAAAAATTATTATAATTCTCTTCAGAAATATAAGCCACTAATTGTTACACTTTGAGTTATATATAACCATACAACAGTAAGTCCCACTGTGCAATATATTGTCATCTTCTGTCTGTCCTACAAATCTGTACAAGTAATTAGGTTATTATAAATAGGCTGATACACAGACTGTTGTATAAAACAGTCACGTATAACATGGTTCACTGGATATTTTAATGCCTTTTGAGAAGTTGATACACAACAAGGAGCTTCTTGAACCTAAATTGTTCATTACAAGCAGTCAACCAGATAAATCTTTCAAAGCTCCACTGCCTCCCAGGCACTCCATGGTAATAAAGAAGCTCAAATTCCAGTCAGGTTCAGGTGATTAATTCTGCAAGCAGGTATGGTCTTACAAGAAGGATGCTCCCTTCACTTTCCATTTATGTTTGCTTAAAAACAGCAAAAGAAAACCAACATTGTTCTTATGATTCACACAGATCCCTACGTGAAGGTTTCTTTAATGTGTGAAGGAAGGCGGCTAAAGAAAAGAAAAACTTCTACCAAGAGGAATACCCTTAATCCTGTTTACAATGAAGCCATAGTCTTTGACGTCCCTCCAGAAAACATTGACCAAATTAACTTGTCGATAGCTGTTATGGATTATGACCGGTGAGATACCTGTAGCTGTAAAATAACATCATCTATTGGCTTACAAAATCTTGCACAGTAGATTTGCATCCAGGAACAAAGTTACTATTTTTCCTTAATAAATGGGAAATGAATGTCATGCTGAGTTTTGTAGAAGACTACAATTTCTTGTATCATCAGGCAGAAGTTCTTTTTTAAATTTGAAAAAATAGATTTGCATCCATAACTGACATAACTAAGCTGCATATATGATTAAGAGAACTGAAATAACTGAACATACAACCAGACAGTCCACAGACTGATGTTGTGTTTGTCCACAATTACAGTAACCCCTTAGGCACATGACTCCATTTCTAAAATTGTGGCTCAGAGTTTACTTGTATTTGTATCTGTATTTGTATTTACATTTGTTTACTTTGTATTTGCAACAAATTACAGATCACAGGCAAAGAAATTTTACATTCTTCATGCAGAAAAAAGAAACAAATTCACACAGACACACAGTGTATACAATAATGGGAGGAAAATACTAAATTATTCTGATTAGTGGGAAATGCAAAGAGCAAACCTATGTGTTTTGTAGTTCATTATTTTTGGGTGAGAATTAATTCTAAAAATCCATGACTGATGTTTCTAATGAAATATGTAAATAGTATGGTTCTAAAGGTAAAGTTTTAAGAAAAAAATATTATGAAACATTTTCACAGTGTAGGTCACAATGAGGTCATTGGAGTATGTCAAGTAGGCAACGATGCAGAAAGTCTAGGTCGTGACCACTGGAACGAAATGCTCTCATACCCTCGGAAACCCATTGCTCACTGGCATCCTCTTGCAGAGGTAAGACCTGTATTTCTTGCTTCCCCGTTACTATAATTGTGAATATTCTTCCATATGGCATTAGAAGTTGGATAAAATTTTATGAACAAAACCAAGATCCTTATGCATGCACTAAATCCCAGAAAAAGGCTTAGAAATACTGATATTAAAAGTCAACCATAACACACAAGTTACATTTGCTCCTTTCAATTTTAGGGAGACAAAGTAATTAATGTCTTTAACCTGCAAACACCAAACATTATATGCTGGATTAAGGGTTTGATTTTATTCTTTATATAAGATCTTGGGCAACTTTCACTGATAATTGATATAAAGAAATGGACCTTGTTTACAGAACAAGTGAGACCTATTTTTTTATATATAACACCCTAATTTGACTTCTCTTGTAATAATATATCATCCATGACAGTAGCACATCTCAAGGGATGCCTAACTGCACTGAAAAAAAAATGTTTAAGTGTCTCTGGAGATCTGAGGTGCTGATAAGAAGCAACACAATCAGAAAAGCTTTTCAAGGTTCCTATGGCTTTTTTGTTTTGTTTTGTTTTGTTTTTGTCTTTAGGGCCCTATTCAGCAGAAATGTTATGCAGGTCTTCTGCGCTTGGATGACTGCCGAAGAGGCTTCCTCACCCTTTTAACCTATTCAGCAGAAATTTGGCATTCCTGTTGAACTCTTTCTTAGCCATATCCTCAGGGGCTATTCCACAGAGTCCAGTGGGGTAAAGATGTCCTTTTAATCCCTCTGTCTAATCCTCACCCCAATACAGGGAATACTAATCTTGATTCATGAGACACAAAAATTCATCAGTCTAACTAAATTGCTTTCTAGGAGTTACCGTGATTTACTTGCTATCACTGGCTAGTCAGGCAGTAATCCCAGTCAGAAGAAACTACTATGTTTATGAACAGCCACAATGTTACCCCCAGTGCTGAAAGACAGGACAGACCATAGTATTTATGTCAAGTCAGGAATGATGCCATAAACACCTAATACATGGAGGCAGAAAGTTTGCACCCTCTCTGAGTATACTTTATGCGTCAGAATGCAGACATGTTACATGAAAGCAATTGAGGACTTTACCTGTAAGGTAAATAATATATAAATAATTGTCAAGCAATAGGAAGATGCTACAAAATGGAAAAAACACCACAGTTTTGCCCTGCGTCCATAAGCCATTACATTTACTGGTGCCCGGGAACCACAGCAGTTCACTTTCAGCAGGGAGAGCTTTGTGTGCTCACAGGCAGTGGGAATGCCCACTATGCCTTTTCAGAGCACAGGTGCTGCCAACACGCAAGTATGCTGTGAAAGAAGGTCGAGCAAAGTGGGGGAGCTCTGCCCCTCAATAACAAGCTAGGTACGGGCTGAAGTGCCACACTTGAATGCCTACCTGGACATTTGGGAGCTGGGTTTAGAAAACACGTCACCAAGCTTTCAGCTGTAGCCAAGAATTGGTAGGAATGGCTTGACAAAGCATGTGAGGAGTAGTGTAACAGGTCCAGAATACAAGAAGTGTCTCTTAGCAGAAGTTGTCTACATGCTTATATCCAACCTGTCTTCCCTCTGATAAATTTTATTGCAGCCAGAGCCCACAATTAGGTTTTGACAGCTCTTCCCTTTTTACAGGCATCCTGTTCTTTTCATACATGCCTGGCTAACTTCTTTAGATTTCATTACTGTGTATTGCTATTCATGTCACTGAGCTAAATAGAGACTTTTTTTTTTTCCTTCCCAGGAATCAAGTGGGGGAGGGTGTCCAGCGCATCCAGGCTGTGCAGAGAAATATATACACAGCATATCATTTTGGTTCCTAAATCAGGACTAGATTCAGCAAGAGCTTCTGGAACCTCTGTGGCCCCAGCCGTAGGACCCTGACTATTTGCTGAATATCACCCTCAGTCTTCTACTGTGTGAAGAGCTATTGGTTTCAAGTAGCGTAATGTTATCCACTTGTAGCATTAATTCTCCAGTTGACATTATTGCTACTGATAGACTGTTTGTATAGTTGTAAGCATTATCTAAATTCAAGTTATCATTTCTGTTCATTAGAATAACCCAGGTTTTACAAGCAACATGATAGTAATGAAAACCAACAAATATGGGAAGCAGCAACAAATATGGTTCTTGTATTTGCAAAAAAATGTGCAGTATTGTGAATGGATAGCTTTCTAAGTAATTTTTTTTTCAAGAATTATTGTCAGTAGACATGTATTTTATCATGACAAGTTGCGTCTTCAGTCTCAGTTGGTGCCTGCTTTCACCTTACATGAAAACAAATTAATATGGTTCTTTGCAGAAATCCTTCAAATCTGAAAAACTGAAAATAAGTTCTGTTGGGTGAGAACAAGATACATATGGTATTTGCAATGACAGTATGTTCTTTTAGAAAGAAGATAACCATCTGTATAACGTGGAGGCAGTTAGTAGTCAACCTTTGTAGATGATTTTCCAATCAGTGTTTCTTAGTTACATCCATGACGCTGCACAAAGTTGGAAGCATATCACAGGTGGCTTTACTCTACCATACACACGTGCCCACAAATGTGCACACATGTGCATGCACACACAAGGTCATTCTAGAATTCTGTGTCTGCAAAGGCTTTCTTTATTATTTGCAGTAGAATCAACATGGTTATTTTACAGGACAGTATATTGCAAATGCTGAAAAAATATGATCATTAAAAAGAAAATCTAATAATTGAACTCATGATGCCCTGGAACAAGAGCCAGAAGGATAAATTTTTGCCACTTATTTGGTCATGCATGGACCTCTTTCTTCCTTCAAACTACATTCTAAAGAGAATTTTGTTCAAGGTTTTACGTGGGGATTTTTTTATTTTTTTTTTAAATTCAAATGCAAAGTATGGGTATTCTATAAAATCTAGATGCCTGCTACATACTTACAGATAGTGAGCCCTGGTTTTTATATGTAGTTTAGATAAGTTTGTGTGCACACACCTTGCCTCATGTCTTCTATGTGTTGAATGCTCACCAAGCATTTTGGCTTTGCAGTTTTGCTGACACAGATATGCATGCACAGATTGAAGAAAATTGAAATTTCGCTTCAAAATCTGAAAATTAGCTTTATAACCTTTCAATGAGGATCTTCCAGAAAATCAGAACTGGTAGTGGGTAAAGCAACATCTTGGCACTTACAGGAAGTCTGGTAGCTGTTCTAAATGTGTGCTGCAACTACCAAGCAGAAGTCCTGTAAGTACAGTGGCTTTCAAAAATCTCATGCCGAGGAGAATACAGCTACCACATACAAGGGTACACCTGGCAAACAAAGCAACTCTTTGAAACCTGCCCAAGAAAAACTTCAGATTAGTGGCTGGGCAATTCCAGAAGAACAAAAAGTACAAATATAAAGTTGCCCTGGCAAAACGTATTTCACTACAGTTTCAACTGAAGCTTTCTATCAGCAGGCCTCTGATACAGTACAATGTTCATGTCTGTTCATGCGTGATCCTCATTTCAGGCAAAATGCTGCACTGTTTACCCTGGCTCATGTCCCAGGAGTCAACGTGGGGAGATGGGCATGAGCAAAGAAGGACAACCTCTTCCTTTGTAATAGAGCTCTTTATTTCCTAAACAAATCATTAGATACGCATCCCTGCCTGGAGTGCAGAGCAGGCAGCTGCACACTTTCCCACTGCAACATTAACCACAGTAATTTCTGTAGCAAGGAGAGCATCTGTGCATCAGGCTCATTTTGAGCCCATGGAAGAGTGCAGAAGCCTCTCTAAGATACGTCTTTAACAACTCAAAGAGGCATCAGCTGGAAAGTAGTATCATTGTAATTGCCAGTGTTTTTTTCTTTCATTACCACACACACTTTAATTAATGCTCAGGGGTCTGGCATCAAGAGAATGATTTTGAACACAGTTCTAGTAAATGTTCAGTGACCATTTAAAGTGGAAGCCAGCACACATCAAAGGATTAGGGATGAGGAAGTGAATCTAATTTTTTATTAAATTCTCCTAATTCTTGCCAACTCATGACTTGCAAACTGTTACTCAGGCTGTGGCATTACTGTGTGCTTTTTACAAATATCTGCCTTATCATAGTATTGCATATATGGAATGATAGCTATTTTCTACCTTTGGATTCTTTATCTTTATACTCCACTCAACCAGTGCTGTTACCTAGACCCGAAATATTTTCATGTTATTGTCCTGGTAGGCCAGTAGCCTGCTGCTGTCTTTGGACTGTAGTACAATAATACAGCAGCACACTGGAAGGGTCAGAGGGTATACTGCTACAAAATTGCCTGGAAATCCAAGGAAAACTATGATTCCAGTACTGTTCAGTCTTTATTTTTTTTTTTCTGAATTATGATTCTCAGAGGTAGATTGGTAGGAGGCTTAGAAGAATAATTTCAAAGCTGCAATCCTCATTTGTTTTCTGATTTCCCATGAATACATAGTTACACTATAACAAGTATTATAACTCTAAAATAGAAAAGGAAATCCCCCAGAAATGCATCTCTGCAAGAGTTTAATCCTACTTCGCTCATTAACAGTGCGCTATTAATATGTCATTTCAGTTCTCCATAACAAGCCACCCTTTCAGATGTTGTTTTATGAAAAAGCAGTGAGTGTCAATGGGAAAGCCTTCCAAGCTGCTGACGTGGAGGCAGACTATAATGGGCAGTTCTGTGATACTCCCATGCCGAAATACTCACGGGACAATTCTTCTGTGGTTGAGTGCTCAAATATTACTTTATCTGTTTCCACAGAAATCACAAGACATTAAAAACATTTCCGTTGTCTTCTTTTGTTTCATTTTATTCTGTAAATAATCCTGACAGGGGACAAATACGCATGCATCTCAATCTGGGGAAGCAGTGACTACCAGAACAGAAAGCAAACGTAGTATAAAAGACCCAGTGCTGAGCTATTTATACCAGCCAATGCACACTTCAGCTTTCTGTGCCAGAGGGTCCATAAAAACACCCAAGAACTACATAGAAGAAACTTTCTGTGTAGAGGTCCAATTTATGCACCAGTAGTGGAACTGCTGGTTCAATCCAAACTGGGACAACAGCAAAGGGCAATGCAAAAGAATGAAAAATAGGAGGTTATTTTAATCCACCCTTCTTGACTTGATAGGACAGTTGGTGGTGGGGGGGGAGGGTTGGGTTGTTTTCGTTCTTTAGTTTGGTTTCATTTGCATGTTTTTAAACACCAAACATGATATGTAGCTGTATTAACATGAGCACTCAAAGTGAGAGGTACAAGAGATAGATTTACATGTTTATCACTTGGCAACATTCAAGCACTGAAGGGACCTATCTACCATTGAAAAAAAATAGCTGCAAACTCTTTCAGCTTAAAAGTAGCAAACAATAAAGAAGAGAAAAAGAGGACTGGAAATTCAGTTGAAAAATCTGTTTGACCCAGTGAGAAATCCGTCTGATATTACTTTACTGTTAATGCATTTTGTTTGAATAGAATGAAGTGAAAAAGCATAGACTAGGTTACTCAACCTGAAGTGTCATCAATTAAACGCTTCTTCCCTTTAGAACAGTGCATTGTCAAATGATTACATCTCAGTAGCAAGTAAGAAAACAATGGCTTTCTTATCTAGAAGGAAAAAAGCATGTAGAGAAAGTAATCCACGGTACTGTAGATTTCAATAGAAGGCCTCTGTGCTGGGGAAAATGGCAGCAGGACAGACTTCATTACAGCCTCACCTTGAATCTTGCTGTAATTAGCTCAAGGCCTTGCTTGCAACCGTAACTCTGTTCTGAAGTGACAGCCTTACAATACATGAACCAAGCTGTGCAAGGTGTGAATTATCTTGTAAGGGCACTGCACATTCCAGGCTGAGTAGTTTCAAGAGCAGCGTTTACAGTTCATTTCTAATGCAGTGGATCAGGCCACAGATTACAGCTGGAAGCTCTCTGAAAGGACCTTCAGCTCCTTGAAGGTCTGTAAAGTGCACTAATCCAGATAGCAGTGATGGACACTATTGCAGAAAGGTATCATCAGGACATATCTCAACTGCTGGCCAAACACATCCGGCATAGAGGGGAGGATGACACGATGACTTGTAAGCATCTGGGCTGTTCATCTGTTTGTTTGGTCTGGGTTTTTTAGTTCCTCCTTTTGCTCAACTGTAGACATTGTAAAACTGGAATGTTTTACTCAGTTGCATGCTGGCCAGCTGTCATTTTTAATACCCCTTGCAAAGGTGTGTGAAGAGAAGTGTGTTGTTTTGGTAAACTTTTGTTTTTAATAGCACATAAACATTGTACTATATTATTTCTTGTTCAATAAATAGTCCTGGTATCTCTATGTTTCATGTCTAAGTCTGGAGAGTAGAGCCATACCTGTATCAAGGCTCTCTCAATTAGGTGGGCATTTTGTTCGTTTAGTAGAAATAATGCATGATTTCTTTTCTCAGTGATGGTTTGAGGGACAAAAAATTTCTTAATTTTATAATATGTATTACAATCTTCTAAACACAAGTAAAAATGTACTGTGATTTATTTATATAAATCTAGTCTGAACAGTTAAATTTTGATCATAATAAAAACTCTGTAAGAAATTGTGCAATTGCAATTTATTACTATTTTGTATTTAATATATTAAAGTTCAAGTCATTATTCAGAAAGGCAACAAACACTTTGGATATGTTTTAAGTCATTTTTTTTCCACAGATGTTGTGTTTTGATAAAATAAATGAGACCAGAGAGACAAAGCTGTTAAGGTGACATTTACTTTACAACACTTAAACATAATTTGGAGGTTTGGATACTGAAACCTCTTCTTGTTTTATCCCATGTCCACAATCATCACTACAAAATGTTTTTAGAAATATCAAACATAAATCTCAGGTATACTTAATACTAAGAAGAAAATCAGGAAGATACAGCAGTACTTCTACCACATGACAGTGTGTTAAAATACTAAAATGAGTATGTGGTATGGCAGGCCAGCAAAATTGGCAATCCTCCTGTTAACACCTGACATGTACCTCAGGGAAATTCCATGGGGTCCCCTGGCAGAGCCCAGAAACAAGTGGAGAAGAGAACACAGATGTATCTGGTATGACCACACAAACTGCACCTTAAAAGGCAATGCTCCTGTCCTTTTTTCTTGTCTTGTTTTCACACCAACTGAAATTACATATCCATTAGCAAGGGTTCTACATGTGCATGGCATCTAATTAAGTAAGAGTTTCCCTGTCTCTTTAGGGATAAGGTCAGTCTCTTCTCATCTACCTACTTACACATACCACGTTCATAAAGTGCTGCTGACATACCAAATGTGGCACAAACCAACGATTTCACACAACTAAGAAAGAATTTCATGTAGTTCTGTTCACTTGGGACTATTTGATATCACAGACACATGGAAAACAAATGAGAACAGGCCTGTATTTTTGAAGTTGATGTTTTCCTTAGTACTGGTAACACCTTTAGACCCTATGTAGACTCCTGTTTGTCTACTTTACATAGAAGTTCCTGCAATAACAAGATGGGAAATTAATGAATGACACGTGTATAGGCATTTTGTCCCCGGCAATGAGTGTAGTGCTAATTATCCCTCCCTGTCCCATAAGCCACTATAAAGCATATTACAACAGAGGAGGTATATGAGCTTCAAAATTGTTTTTAGTGTCTCAAAAATAGTGGTTTGCGTGTCTCCATTTCTTTGTTGAAAAGCCTTTTCCTCTGTCAAAACAGGCCTATGCATCTCTCATTTCAAGACACTTTTCCATCAGAATCATCCTTTAAGTCTTTATACGCAGCCTACCAACTTGAAACAAAACTCCATTAAGACTAGGACATCTGAAAGACTGATTGCAAAAGCCTCCTAACCAACTGAAAGAGAGTAGCCGAAGACTGAGAACCCTCATGGAAAGAAAGAGCCTAATCAATAACAAAGAAGACATCCCACATAATGGTAAACCTGAGAAGGCTAGAGATCCTTCACAGTGAGATGAAAATTATGGGAGACACCCTGTTAATACCAAGCTTTACTAGCAGCTGAATGACTTTCCACAGGAGGAATGCCTAGGGAGGACATGCAACAAAGTCTAAAAAGCGCCTGAAGTGAAAGGAGTGCGAGTGCAGTAACGTCCCTGAAGAGACAAAGACAGGCAATTACAGGAAGAAATGAGTCACTCAGAAAGAGCAGAGAGGCAGAACAGGGCCAAACCTCTGCATCTAAAAGATGTGATCAGGATGTCAAACTTTATACCTCCAAATCTAACCTTTCCAGGGAAGGAAATCATGTAGCTTTTTTTACAGCAAACTAATTCCATTCACATCTGACAACGTCACTGAAATTTGTCACAGTGGGCTCTAATAGAGGTTTCTAATATAAGAAACATGAAAATTTTTATCAGGCTTGTGGTGCAAATTCTAAGCAAAATAAAAAAAGAAAAAAACCAAACAAAAAAACAACTCACTGCCTCGAAACACAAATCAATAGATTGATCGGGACTGAGTTCTTCCCCTGGGTGGACTGTGCCCATAGAAAGTTCCAAGACTTGTGAGCCAAAATTGTCCCTTAGCAGTGACAAGAACAAAGTCTATTTGAAGCCACTGGTTTTATCCCCCTGATCAGTATTCTAATATTGCCATTTAAATAGCATCGAATAATTCACTGGCTATACTTAACACTTTCATCTTTTCCAAATTATTTAACCACACTTCAATCTGGTCCACCACACCATTCAAAAGGTCATGTCCATAAACCAGTTAATAACTTGCAAATACCATTTAGTGAATTTATGCTCCGACACAAGTAGGAAAATCTGTAAATGTTCCATGAAGTAAGATGTGCCTGAGCAGATACTCAGGTTCAAAGAGCCTAACTAAAGCAGCTTTAATATTAAAGAATCATCTAGAAGTGTGAGAAATGTCAATAAGCCAGCTAGTGTTAGACCCTTACCCAAAGGAAAAGCTATCCATAAAAATATCTTTGCTGGGAAAAACATTTTTAATAATAACAAAATTCTATACTGAACCTTTATAAAGTTTTGCAATTTTCAGCTTAGCAGGCAGAATTCTGTTTCTAGAATGTGAATGTTACTATAACCATATCACTTATATTCTGGTAACTGACACAAAAACATTCTTAGAATAATAGATTAATAGAGTTCCGTTACATTAGGACTACAAAGAATGAAATACAATTTTAAAAAAATCTTTTAAAAGCAGTTTTAGACCTTTTCAATGACTTCTGCCCTTCTTAAATAGAAAAAAAAAGGGGTGATAGTTCACTACATAAAATAAATTTTAAAGAATCACTAAAAACATTTGATGAATGATAATGAATAATTTGATGAATAAAAAACAATTCCAACTCATCGACCAGTTCTTGTACCTTAGTGAAATTCGGTTCCAAATATTTACTGTTCTAGTAGAAATACCTCTAATATCTCTTCTTCTTCCAGAGAACACTCTTTTGATCACACAACTGGTATTTCCTCACTTCAAAATCTCAGCTCTCCAAACATGATGGCATTTTACTTTCATTTCAAAGTGTTATAATAAATACCACGTTTCAGGAAAAGAACATTAACTATTCAAATAGTCTTTGCTAAGTCTGGCACTTGTCCTCTCTCCTCAGTTACCCTCCAGGAATCTCACCAGCTTCTAGCTTAGGCAGATGTCATCTTGTTTCTAAACTCCATTAGGTCTCTTATCCACGCTCCCCTGACACACCATTAAAGGAATGGCTTTCAGTGTGTGTTAATAAACCTCAGTTTTTATCAGCAAACGATTCGCCCTTACATGTCTAAGACCCAAATACCAACACACAGGGATTTTTATGCAACACAGTCTGCAAATGAAACCTGAGCTTTTTGGACCCAGATAATTCAATGCAAAACTTTAAAAAAAATAATTCCGCCAAAACTACTGTCACGCTCCATGAACCCAGAGATTATAATAATATATGTAGTACTCTTCTAGCAATTCATGTGTCTATGCACAATGCCACCTTAAGTGACTTTAATTCATCTTTCTGCCTTAAGTGCTCCAATGGTGGTTTTGTGTTTGTTTTGAATTTTAAGAAAAGTACCATGGGTAGCCTGCAGACTCTGCCTAAAATAGCATCTGGTTTGTAATTACTGTCTGAGACTTAAATGACAAAAACAAGTCACTCCATTAGAACATATAATTACTGAATAGATCTTGTATGCATGCTTTGTCCGCATGCTCAACCATCAATTAAATCATTACAATCTAATCCTGCTCATAAATAGAATTTCAGATTCGCAAATTCCTGAACCTACAACAATTTGTTTCTAAGTGAAAAATTACCACATTTAATGAATGACTTAAGAAAAGCCTACTTCTATAGAGATCAGACTGCAAGCAGTGTCTTTTATCTCTTTCCTCAGTGAAAAGATATACATACAACTGCCAAGTCGCTAATTGAAGGGTACAAACCGGTGTTGTTTATCCACTGCAGGTAGGTAGGATAAAGGCCAGTTCAACTCAAAGCTATGTGCAATGCTGAGTTTAGTAGGGTACCACACAAATCTCACCTGCATCTGCCGTTACAGCTGGCAGCAAAGATTTTTCTCTTCCAGAAGTTTCCCAGACTTCCCAGATTATACTTTCCTTAATGTCAATCTTTTTTTCCTGCAACTAGCCACACACATATGACACTCATAAAACTTACGAGCTCTATTCTTTATTCTGACGTACTTACCAAAGGAACAGGGCAGTAGAACAGTAGCAGAAACGCACGTCATCTTTGTGACGCCCAGAGCTGTGTGTAAGCAAACTCAAAGGATTGGTATGTATTTTAAGAGCCTAAAAATAAGCTTGATATTTTCTTGATCTTCTTCCACCTACTGACACAATTTCTATGCCAAATGTGACAGCTCAAAACCAGCATAATGCCAAGGATGCTCTGCAGGGAGTCAGCAGAGAACTCAATGTTCTCTTCTGGGGAACTTTTGGAAAGAACCACCAGACTACAGTAGGTGGAGGAAGCATTTATTCTTCTCTGATGGGCCTTGAAAGCCTTCACACACTTCTTAGTGCCTTGAAGATACTGGGAAGGGTGTGAGAGACCTTTTTCTTTTCATTTTTTTCCCCCCAGTGCTGCAATATCTTAAATACAGATCATCTCTGACACAAAGACTTCTTTTTCTCCAACGTAAAGATTTCTTCATCCCATTTTTATGCCCAGACGAAGTTATCTAAAAAGGGAACTATTATCCAACTTCCTTTAGTGTCATTCTACTGTCTCCTATTTTACTGCAATTAGATTGTGTCAAGAAATCTGTCAAAAAAATTCAACTATGCAGACATTTTCATTCCCTTAAGATAAATGTAGATGCTATGTTTACTTGAATAAGTGAGTCTGGGAAGCCAGCTGGCCATCTGGTCTGGGTTTTCAACTAGCTAACCCATTTTGTACACCTAAAGAAGAAGAAGAATTACAAAAGACAGCAATTGAAGTCACTAAATTTCTGTTGTCTGTCAGCTGGTAAAACTGCTTAATTGTCCCAAAGCTACTTGAACAGAAACCAGAGACTATGTATCTGTCTTTGAAGAAATGTTATTCTGATCCATTTTGCTGCTTACATCAAATGTTCTCCAGCGGTCTGCATAGATACTTGAAAAACACACCTCTCGACAACCTAGATATGAACAGAAATCAGTCAGAGATTTACTTTTAAAAGCATCAGTTAACTAACACTCACTATATATAACCCAGCCAATGCTAAAAAGAACTGACAATTTCATTTGCAGCTATGTCCTTATTTAGTAAGAAATCAAAAAACTTAGAAAGCTTTGGAACTAATTCAAACTTCACATGATCATAATTGTTATTCAGTGCTTATGTTCTTGTAATTCTGAGGTACTTACCATGTTAGGCATTACAAAAATGCCTGACTTCTTTTCAGAGTGCTAGATGAAGCAGCAATGCACCAAACATCAGAGAGAGAGATTTGGATAACACAAATAGGAAGAGATACTGGCTACTTACATGCACATGGAGAAAAGACATAAGAGTTTAACTTTAACTTTATGGTATGGCCGAGAACCACCCAAATCTGGAAAAGTTTTTCAGGGAACAAGAATGTGTGCATATTGGCCTACACCATCAGTGATCATTAACGCTCATGGACTACAGATCCAAGATACCTAGTTCTTTTAATCTGAGTCACTCTCCTAAAAGCTAATAAAGTGGCCAGGGTTATGGTTGGGTGTTTGTTTGCTGTTGTTTTTTTTTAAAAGTACACCCATCGCTTGTATTGTGTAGGTATTTGTTTTCTTTTCTTTTTTTTTTTTTTTTTATTCTTTCTCTAGATCTACAGATAGAAGTTTCAGATTGTCACTGTTCAATTTACTTCAGGATTTCCTGTACACTTGGACAAAGTTCACGGAACAGAAACTTACTGTGAAGTTGGGCACTCAGAATATCATCAGATTTCCTCTCCATTCATTTTTTTTCCAAACTGTGATGAATCCCTCTAGAATTGACTGTTAATGATAAAAGTAATAATAGCAGTAACATTTCTGACCTTTGAAATCTGAAGCATCTGAGTTCTCCTACAGCATATGTATGTGTGGCATCGCTGAAGGGAACAATCATTCTGTCAGAACGATCTAGGAACAACAGCAGGGACACAAAGTAATGCCCCATTTGAAGTAAGTGCAAGCAATACAGAGTCCTTAGGGCTTTGCAGCATTTCCTTTAGTTTGTCTTCAGCTACTAAACACAAACCCAAAATAATACTGTAAATAATTTTTAATGTTATCTTTTTTAATTAATCAGTCATAAATCCATTTTCACCTTGGTGTCATGAACAATGGACATCGCTACTGATTATTCAGATGATTCTGAACAAACCAAGCCAATGAAGGTGACCTTTTCCCATCATGCATCTTTATGTCATTTACCATGTCTGAAAAAATCCTTGTACTACATCTCTGAAAGACAAAGACGTGGGTTTTGCTGAACTGGATGAATGAATTCCAGCATCCCTTTAGTCAAATGAATGCAATTTGATATGACTATTATGACTTTGGTCCCTGACATTTTCTTTTGCACTACCTACTCTGGGCATTCCTCTTCTGTGCCATGCTTTCTGTTCTGTAAACAAAAGCTAAATTAATCTCCCTTGGCCCAATAAAATGAAAACCACAGGACATATGCTGGGAAATATTAAGAAAAGTACTGTGTAGGTCTACTGCTCATCTCCAAAATAATCTTACTTCATTCATCAATTTTCAAGTAATTACCTCCTTCCTTTACCTCCTTATAACAACTTTGATTTCACATGCTTATAAGATTTTCCCTGGATATGTGTATTTTCCATTAGAAGAGTATTTCTCCTACAGAAACATAGAATTTATGCAAAATCTGTCCTATTAATCATGTCTTCTCTAGAAAAAAAAAGTATTTCAAAGGATCAATCTTTTTTTTTTTTCTTCTCAGCAAGAAGTAATGTTGCCCTTGTTCCTGCCTATTGCACTAGAAAAGGTTCCCCTGAATATCACCTTTAGAGGGTGAATCTTGCATGGCTTATTCACACAAATGTGAATATTCATACAAATAAGAATAAGAACACTTCATAAGAATGTGTTTGAAGCCCAAAGCCTTAAACATAATCTTGGAAATGAAGATCAATGGGAGATCATTTCCGAGAGACAGAGCTGTGAGTCTGTTTCTAGTATTTCCCACCACTGAAACTAGACATGAGACATAAGTCTCCAAGTTCAGCTTCAGATCCAAGCCTATCCATAAAAGTTCTCAAATATTTATTCTGAGGTCAGCCTAAGTACTGCCTCACAGGGATAAGGTGATGTCCACAACTTCAACTGGAATGCCATTAGATGACTTTGCTTCTGTCAGGATGATGAAGCAGACAGGGTGCCAGTAATGGAAAAGGAACACAGGTTTTTATGCGTTCATTTATGATGTTGGTTTCCACAAGTTTAAGTCATCAGTCCATGCCTCAATTCCACTCTCTGTATATCAGGGATAAAAATTTTCATCTGTGAAATACATCAAACTGTGTAGATGGCAAGGGCTACAGTAACTGAATGATAGTTTATTCTATAACTAATAAAAAAAAAACCACATTCTTTTTTTTTATTAATCAAATTACTCTTGAAACTAATTCAGGAAAAGTGGAGATAGATGTTTAATAACCAACTATTTTGTGTTCCCCATTGTAAATAATTCACCATTAAATTAAAAAAAAAAATAATTTGAAAAGGGAATATTTACAAAGCATAGCAAAGATTATTTGAGAAATTATAAATTTAAAAAATTATTACAAGTGTGATCATCCAAATTACTGGCAATGCCAAAGAACAGTAATAATAGAAATCAGAAAAATACTTGTAAAATCCTAAAACAGAACAAAATATTTTATCAGAGAATTTTTTTTAATTTAATATTATTTTCTAAATTAGCTCTTA
>WTSP01027221.1:0-24692 GCA_025331215.1 Actenoides lindsayi | reverse complement strand
GAGCTCCATCACACGTAGCAGGGCATCTCCAGGAACACAGAGCTCCATCACACGTAGCAGGGCATCTCCAGGAACACCGAGCTCCATCACACGTAGCAGTTACTTGGGAAGACAAATGCCGTAACTCCGAATGTGCTCCCCTTTCCTTCTCCTTCCCCCACCTTTATATGCTGAACATGATGACATATGCTATGGGCTATCCTTTGGTCTGTAGGGGTCAACTCTTCCAGCTGTGTCCCCTTGCAGCTTCTTGTGCACCTCCAGCCTGCTTGCTGGTGGGGCGGTGTAAGAAGCAGAAGCAGCTTCCCCCTTGACTCTTTGTAAGCGCTGCTCGGCAGTAACAAAACCATCTCTGCGTTACCAACGCTGTTTTCAGCACAACTCCAGAACACAGCCCCATGAATAGCTACTGGGAAGAAAAGGAAAATGTCAAAACCAGGGTGTTCTCCACCCCTCATCCCTTTGGACCAGACCATAGGGTTTAACATTGCAATGAACTCCTTCCCTTGCCCCTACTTCTGCATGGACTTATCCGCAGATTGCAGTCCCCAGGGGTGTACCTGCTCCAAGCAGAGCCTTATCTTCAAGCAGAGCCTTATCTTCAGGGCTATACCTGCTGCAGCGTAGACTTAGCCACAGTTGCTTTGAGGTGCACGTCTCAGCATGGCCTTACCATGGGTCACAGTGCCTTCAGAGACAGACCTGCTGCAGTATGGCCTTACCCACATCTAGAGTCCCTTCAGAAGTAAACCTGCTCCAGCATGGCCTTACCCCTGGCTGCAGTCCGTCCAGGGGTGTACCTGCTCTGCCCTGGGCTTATCCATGGCCACACACTTTGAGGTGCTCCAGCATGACCTCATGCAGGGCCACTGACGCTTCAAGTTGTACCTGCTGCAACATGGACTTATCCACAGCACAGATGTTTCGACGTGTACCTTCTCCAGTGTGGACTTCTCCTTGGGCCACAATCCTTCAGAGGTACACCTGCTGCAGCACAGACATAACCACAGCCACAGCTACTTGGCCATGTACCTGCTCTGGCATGGACTTACTCATGGCCACAGACACTTTGGGGTGTCCTGCTCTCACATGGACTCACCCACAGGTCACAGTCCCTTTGACTTGAGTTCACACCAGGTTTCCAGCCTCTCCTGTACAGCATCAGAGGAACAGCAGCGATGCCCCGGCCGTCTGCCAGCCCAGGCGCGTCTCCAGTGCTGCTATCAAAATGTTCCCAGGCAGAGCAGAGCAAGATGCTAAGCAGTACAGTAAGCAGAGAAAGCAAAAAGCAGCCCTCAGCCAGCACTAAACTCTCCTGCACAGTCAGGCAGCCAAGCCCCGTAAGCAAGCACAGAATCCTGTCGATATCTAAACAGCAATAACAGCTACAAAGTCAATCTGGAATGTTCCAGTCAGATCTGTCATCATCTCAACCCTTTTGTGCCCCACATTGGGCACCAAAAAGGACTGCCATGGTTTAACCTCAGCTGGCAGCTAAACACCACACAGCTTCTTGCTCACTCCTCCCCGCCCCAGGTGGGATAGGAAGCAGAATAGGAAAGAAAAAGTAAAACTTGGGGGTTGAGATAACGACTTGTCAGTAATACTAATAATTATCATTACTGATTACTGCTTGAAATAAAATAATGTCATAAATAAGGAGAGTAAAATACAAAGAATAAAACCAGAACAAACTGTATGGCAATAAACATTAATAAAATAAACTTTAAAAAAAAAAAGAAACTAAGTAAAAATTAAGATTTGACATGGAAAAGATAGAACAGAGGTAGGAATTGGTAGGAAAGTTCAAATCTTAGTCCCTGCAACAACCCTAAGACCTTCTTCCTTTGGGATCTGCCAAGCTGAAGATTCTGGGATCTTGGCCCAGCAAGTTTTTTTGTTATTTTTTTCTTCATTTCCTAAATGAAGATCTAACCTATGGGAATATTTTAAATCTCAAGAAGTTTATCAAAAGAAAACAAAAATACAAGACTTGAACAAGGTAAATAAAAGATAGAACTTACCTTTCTGTCTTCAAATGGTTTTAACAGGGCTACCAATATAACTGTGTGTGTAATACACCACAAACTCCACTGTAACTAATTGTAATCAAGGGGCTGAATGAATAATTATAATCAAGGGACTGCACCATCCTAAGAATTTTTGCTAAGGAAGTGAAGATCTGAAATTTGCTTCTAATGAGAAAAATGTTGCAGTCAAGATTAGGCTAAGGAAAGGACTAAACATTCTTTTCCTCTCTCCTTTCCTCTCCCAACTACTGAGGATTCCTAAACATCCAATAAAACAAACTAAGCATCTTGGCAGCAGAATTCTCTTTCAACGCTGCAATCGTGCTGAGAGTTGGAACACACTGTGCCACAGTCAGCACCTACTCACTGCAGCCAACGACTGCTCGTTCAGAGCTGACATCAGCTCTGAGCACAGAGGCCCAGTTTGTTCCCAGTTCCCTGTAACGTACCCCAGAGCCAAACCACTGCTGCCCCGAGTTCTTACAGCAAGCTGGTAACAAGCCTAGACAGGAGGACTGAGGCCTTGGGAAATGAGCTGAAGACAGCCCAAGCTGGACATCCTTTTATCAGGGAAACGGACTGGGTGATCTTCAGACATCCTCTGCAATTTAAATTAATCTGTGATTCCTTGATTTTTCCAGTTCTGAATTACAGAATAAACTGTTGGTTGATGAGGCAATAGATTTAGCTTCATAAAGGGGTAACTGTCTGCAAGTTTATTTGTACGCGCTGTGTAAGACACCAGACTGGATGATTTCTGGATGATTAGTCCTTTCTGGTCTAGGAAAGTATGAAGCTCATGAAAATTCAAACCATTAGATACACCACAAACAGAAAAATGGATTTGATATATATGGTCACCTGCTTAACACTCTACTGAAGCGTCACTGAGAAATAAGTAACTAATCAGTGTCTAGTTGGCATGACTTAAAAGCCAGTTCTACAAAAAAACACTTGGGAGTTTCTGCTTCAGCCAACAGTTTTGCATGATGAGAAAACCCCAGTGCTTACTCTGCTTTGCAGATGGACGCTGTAACAAGGTCTGCCTGCTTGCAGACCTCCTAATGAAGAGGACTAGAATAAGGAGCGTCATTGGCAGGCGTGCCCCAGACTTTCAGAGAAGCTGGTAAAGTCCACACAGCTGTGACTTACACAGATCACAGCCACAGCAAATTCAACTTAAATAATCTAGAAGGATATACTTATTCTATTATAAGAAGCAAAACTAAGTTAAAAAGTATTGCTTCAGTGTTTAGTAAGGTGGCTGCAGCCCTAACTAAGATAAAAGTGAATTCACAGGGAACAGAGAACTAAAAGGCAAAAAAAAACCCCAAACCACTGGTAAAACAAGTGAGGAAAAAAATAAATCAGAAAATTCATTAAGCAAGAAATGGGTTTAACTACTTGGTGATCAAAGTCCACTGATGCATCTGTTAATGCACAGGTAATTAAAATACTCTTGTCATAGCAAGTTAATAGGCAAAGATACCAAAAAGGGGAAAAGTATTGAATATTTATCTTTAAAGAATAGGGAGCAAAACCATAACCATTGTTAGAGCTGGAATATTCAGGAAAAACATCTTGAAAATATGTGTAGAGCCCCAGTGCAAGAGTTCACCCAAGCCTGAAAGTCAGTGACGTTAGAAATGATCTTTTATTTCTCTAAGTGTTGTTCTGGTGGTCCACAGTATGTTTCTGTCTGTCAATATGCATTTGTCTACAGAAGCAATCCTCTGCTGGTTTGTATAACTAGAAATATCTGTTAAATGTACCTCAAAGATTTACATGGGCATAGTTTATTCTTGGATAACATGGATACAGTATTGTATTCAAAATAAGCAAGAGTATTGAGAGGTACCCTTACAGAAATAGAAACTAATCTAGAAGAGGAAAAACTAGCATATGGATCCAATTATAAAGCTACCATAGTGGGAAGAACAAGAGAAATGAGTAAGCATACATTCCCTAACCACAATACAGATCTAAAGACAAAAAATAGCCACAGATAGAATGAAAAAGGAAAAAAAAAATCATTTTAATTCACTTACAGTAAATGGGAACTAGACAATTATACAGAAAAGTTAGTGACTTTTTAAACAGAACTTGGGAAATATAAATTAGACAATAGTAAAAAAAAAGGCAAAGCAGACTGATACACAGAATTTGGGGATCAAATCTGTTAATCACCTCAGTACTACAGTGGTGAGCAAAATATAATCACGTGTTCAAATATAGCTTTGGCATGCAAGCACCATGATCAGAACTCCCATTAAAATCATTTTACTTACTATAGTTTAAATACTACAACTAGAAGTATAAACTCAATCCAAAGCTAGTTGAAATTAATACCCTTCAGTCTGGCTTTGCCTAAAGGATACCACTGTGCAGAGGTGAGGGGTGGTTTCTCTTTTTTTCTACTCATTAATTCACTGCATGATCTAAACTTTAATTGGAATAGGTATAGAGACCCAAGACAAACAAATATATTGTAAAAAGCCATTATTCACTTATTGTTTAACTGCTTACTAAAATAAAACTGGAAGGAAGATTGCTTGTCAAGGTGAAACATTTGGATAACAGTAAAGACAGCATTGCCAGTAACATGTATTTTGAAGTTTCTATCCTAACTGATACTTTTTCTTGTTTGTAATGTAAACCACTGGATTTTTTCTACTTATGTGTCTCCTGTTCAGCTATACCTCCCATTTGATTTCATAAATTGCATTAGCCTTGAACATTTACCAGGCTCAAAGGCAGTTTAAAAGCATTTGCAGTGTTATTCTGGTCATAAAGAGTGACATTAAAAAAATAAAAAGGTGCCTTGTATTTCCTGGAAAGCAATGGTCTGGCTTATTTTTTTTTTAACTAAAGCACTCGAAGAAATAAGGAAATACAACTAAGGTAGCACTTTCTGCTTCATTTTCATTTATTTCAAATTTGATTTTCACTAGTTTTGGTTGAAAAATGAGTAGGTCACAGGAGCACACATTAGTGACTGGTTTGACAGGCAACCCTGCATTTTTTTAACTGGCTTCCCTAAAAGACCCCAATATGTTGCTGGTTACACAGTTAGAAAACATTGGCTCATTGATTCTGAAGATCTGAATCCACGGTAGAGCTGTCTCAGAACTCTACCAGGGTGCAGCCATGATAGCAATGGACATCTTTCCCTTTTACGAGATAAAGTGATAAAGAGCACGAGTCCAGGCAAGCTGAGCGGGGGGAGAGGGAGGGACTTTCTTTTGTTCCTCCCTACATACCCTGTCGTGAGGGCTCCCAAGCAGCTCCCCTGTGAGTGCCCTACCCAAGGTTTTGTAACTGACTGAAAGTTAATGACAGAACATGAGGGTTGGTGCTTACTGGTCACACTGGGCTTTTCATCTTCAGACTTAAGTGGTTTATCCAGGGAATTTTGCAGACCTGATTTCGCAGCCTGATTATGTTCCTGAAGTTTGACTGCAAGATACAATCTGAAAATATATGGTTTCTAACAGGTAACCATGAAAATGAATAGAGCTGTATTTTGTCATCTGCAATCCAAAGATACTTACTTCTAGGTATCTGAGTTCACAGGACTGAGAAACAGTACTACAGTGTGTTATTTCATTAAAATGGCATGTCTTTCAAGCTCACAAATCACTCACGTTTCAGAGGAAGTTCTGCAGCAGTCCTTATCAATCACTGATAGATTTCATGGGAGAAAGAAAAGAAAAAAAAGAAATGGCCTCACCAAGTCAAAACTTCACTAGTTTCATCCTCTGATTCTGAATCAATTCCTACAGAGACAAGGTCAGTTAAATTACATGCTTTCTGTACTTTACTCCAGCTGACAATCTGCTGGTTATAATGCAGGAACACAAGGGCTCAAATAGATTTTTCTGACATGGTGTGCCATCTGGCACAAAGCAGTCTCACAAATGCTGCTTCCCTGCTCTGCTTCTGCAGATCTAGTGACAGCATAATTGTAAGCCCTGTCATTTTTCAGTAGCAAAGTTAGCTTAATGCAACCTATCTATAGATATTGAAATCACTGTTGCCAGATGCAAATGTTTCAAGGTTCCAATTTAAAGATGCAATTATATTTCCATGCAGAAAAATTCTCCAACATTAGAAATACATTTGAAAGCGTAGCAGGATTAAAACACGAAGCAGGGAATTATATCTGTGACTGGTTGGTATATTGGTGCTTAATCGAATAATACATTAGGTAGCAAATGAGTTATTTTACTATTATGGGGCCAGATTGTGATCTCATTTCCTCGGATGCAAGAGAGATGAGAATCTGCTTTTAGTAAGTGAAACAGTAACAAAATGAACCATCATACAGTAGTGGTGCTGAAGTGTTCCCCAGTACATCTCCCTGCTGAGGCAAGGAGGTGTGTCTTTGTAGCTTGGATTTCACAGCGTTCTGAATGATGCCAGAATGTGTGCTAATGTTGTGATGCTGCACAGAGGGCAACAAGCACAAAACTACTCTTTCATTGGTGACCCAACTCAGAATTCAACCTGAGGTCTGCAGCAGGGACGGGACCATAAACCAACTCACTCTGACAGGGTTTTTTCTTGCAGTGAAATTTGTAAAGGTCTGATTAAATGCTGCTGTTACTGATAAATATTTTTTTTCTTCTAACGTTAATATCTAGGAAAAAAGATGACTTCAGAGTGTATAGTAAGAGCACCATGTATTCAGACATGCTGACCAGCCAGGCCTACAGTTCTGAAAAATACCTTTTAACACAGATTCCATCATCTTGCACTAAATGGTGTTGATTTAATCATCCTCAATACACTGTTCAGTGTTCAAGTTAACAGAAGGCTCTCCTTCAACCTGTTTGTGATATAGTATTGTTCAGTGGAGTCAATATGCATTTCACACTGTAGAGGCACACCAAAAAACTGTGTACAATCTCATTTAACAACAGTAATTTTCTCCTCCTACAGTTCAACCATTCCTCTGCCTGAATTACTGGGCAATTCATAATACCACTGGTGAAAACGTGTAATTATTCAGGGAGCTCTAAATTATTCAGAAACATGAGTAAATTAAACTGCACAAGACATAAATGGTAACATCCCTACAGGAAGTGTGTGGTGAAGTAAGGCAAAGAATTCAGATCTCCCATCTCTCAGATCTGGGCTTTAGGAGGAGACATCATCAATTCTACGTTTATTATTAGCAATTTTCACTCTGAGTTTGTCAAACCAAAAAAGTCTATTTCTGAAAACGAAAGCATCATAGCCCCCAAGATAGTCATGCTGGATGTAAAAAGGAAACAAAAACCCCAGAGGAGGTTTTCAGAAATGGCTTCCTAACACCTTCGTGCTATTTGGAGGGTATTTTCTCCCTGTTTACAGGATCCATACATTTGAATTATGTTGCCTTCTGATTCAATCTCAACACCAGTCTCAGTACTGAGGGCTCAGAGAATCCTTGATTGTACACACTGGCTGAATTTGCCCGTTCTTCCTTTATGAGTTTTCTTACAAGACAAAGTGACTGTCCTGGAGGAAATAGGTTTTGCTTCTTCATGAAAGAGGGATGGGGCCAATTCCCAGTTTCTTTGTAGATGTACTGCTATAACTCGTAACAGTTGTCTCATGTCTCAAGAAGAGCAATATGGAAAAATACATGGTGACCAGTTCAAAGGTTCATTTCAGAAGCCCTTTTACATTTTCCCTCAAGATTTCTTAATCACTGGTTTTTGTTGTTGATTTTTTGTTTGCTTCATCGTTTTGGGTTTTTTTAAAGAAAAGCCCCCTTTTTTGCTCACCCTGAGCAGATCACATGAAAATTCCTATTTACAAAACCCAACATTTTTTAGCATTATTTACACAATAAATCTCCTTTTCCCCATTAAATAACACTGTATTGACTTCAGTTTGCTTTGCAACAGAAGCTCAAAGAATGGTACTGCTAGCAACTCTTGCTTACTGATAGGAATGCTGGAAACAAAATCCATTATTTACTGTACTTGTTGAAAATGTTATCTCACGTGAAGATGTTTAGACAACTTAAAGCACTTTCAATGCTTCCTCAGGATAAAGCATATATTCTATTTAATCATTTTAACTAGTATTTTCAGAAATAGAGGCCTAAAGTATCTACATTCATATGGAAAAATCTGAAATAGCATCTTTTTTTTTTTTATAATGACTCCAGGTAGAATGACATAACACAAGTAGTGAATTGCTTGCTCTTACGGAGGTATCACCCTTATGAACTGCAGAACAAATGTGTCTGCATTCAATTTAGATTGCACAGAAAGTAAGAGCCAACAAAATAACAATAATTTATGGCTGAGCAGATGACAGATCAGGCTAAATCTACATTTGATTCCAGAGCAAAGTTCCATGGAACTTATTTCTATGGGGGTTTTAGGAGGAGACTTTGAAACCTGGATTTTTCATTGGGCAAACTTTTAACATGGAGCATAGATGGAAAGATCATCCTCAAGCAGGGAATTAGCATCTGTTCTCTTTCAGATGGGAACAGACATGGCTTTAAGTTTGTTTGTTACTCATTTCAGGTAGTGTACTCTTACTGTATTTGCAAATAATACATCTCTTTCAAATACCAGAATATAGTCTGTCTGTAAATCATACAAGAATGCACTAGGCATCCAAGCAGAGTATGTGAATAATCCAAAATACATTGTGTATGCATGGTAGAAGGAGGACAGGACAGAATTCCTCACATGCCTCAGAAACAGAACAGATCAGTCAGTACCTAATTCATAAAGATTTTTCCTGCACAGTAAAAAAAGTCATCAAAATCAGAGGTCCCATCATGTCCCCCTCAATCAAGGTGGGGGTGCCTTAGCTGGCATAGTTTGTCCCTTGTTCTAACTGCAAGGCTGCTTCTCCCATCAGCTCATTCAGCATCAGTGGTGATGGGTAATGCAATTGCCATCGGGGGGGCTGGGTTTGGTACCTGTTTTGTATAGATTTCATTTCATTCTTGTTATTTGCATTAAAGCTGTTTGGGTTTGTTTTCCAACCTATAAGCCTCTTCCCCTTTGGGAAGGAGAGGGGTTAATAGAGAACATCTGTCATTTGTCTAGTGGCTGTCCCAGTCCTAACCATTTACAAATGCCCAAGAAAGTGAAACTTCTGTTAACAAGAACAATAGTTCTAATGTTATTCCATGACCAGACTGACAAAGGAATGAAAATACAGGAGTCACCATATGATGCTTTGAGTACAATGGAATTTATGTATAACTTTTGAATCTCACATCTACATTATAAATGGGGGTTTTTGTGCACATAATTTCTTCAGACTGCTAACTTAATTTGAATGCAGTACTGGTTTGCTTCCTCTCTTCTCTACCTGAAAATTGAAGACCTAGAAAAAAATAACACTGAGCAATTTGGGGCCTGATCTAAGCTGCCTCAGACTTTGGACCAGACAAGCCCCAGAAAGGACCTTCAAACATGAATTACTCTTTCATTCCTACTTCATGATGCTAAATCAATCAGAAATTCCAAGAGAAAATTGCACAGGATTCATAATAGGCAGTTGTTAACAATTCATTAGCCTCTATTCACAGAAAGCCCACCATGCGTAAATAGCAAGCACAACCAGTTCACTCAACAGCCTAGTATCAAAACAAAGAAATGCCTAACATGGACTTTGATCATCAGATGAGACTGATCACCAGAGGACATCAGAATTCATAACAGAGGATTTTTTTAATTGTTATTTATTTTAAGAGTCTTCCACAGCTTATCTTTGGAGAGGAGAAGAAAGGGAAACAGAAGTGACTGCTGCAGCAAGAAGGAATGCCAAATTTTGAGGAAATTATATGAAAGGAAAGGAATGACAAGTGAGTCTGGAGTCCCTCAGAGTCTTGGTTTGGGTCCAAAAAAATGCTACAGAGCAGTAAGCACACCAAACCCATGGTAGCTCACACAGAGATCTCATGTTCTGCAGCTATCTGACAGTACCTGGGGAGCGATTCTAGTAGAAATCTACACAAAATACATATGCTGCTACCAGGTGTGATTTACTAAAGACTGAAGTTTTTCTGTTGTAATGGCAATGCTTCTCCATTCTGTACTTTTCCCTTAGCAAACAAAAGAACTCCACTGTGATCATTCCGGCCTAGATCTTTAGAAAGTGATCAATGGTAGTTATTCCAGGTACCTTCCTGATTTTCTTTCATCTATTCCTAACTGCTTAAAATGAGCAGATTTTTATACAAAATATGCATAGCAGATGTAAGAGGAATTTTGAGGTTTTTAATCCTGCAGCAGCTGTTGAAGTGGGCATGTCATTTTTATTCTGAGCATGCTGAAAATCAGACATTTTATAATCTTGCCTATAACTTAGATCTTATCAAAGGGATCAAGGGTAAGAACTTCTATTCTTATGACACAAACTCATAGCAGATTTCCAGACAGCTTCACAAAAACAGTGGACAAAGAGGAAAATGGTACAGAGTGCCTGAAAAGCCTTCCAGGTGAAGGAAGTGACTGCAACAGTCACAATATAGGATAATTTGGCTATAACCTAACAAAACAAACGTAAGTGGAAGGACACATGAAATACAGCGCTTTTCTAGCTCCACTGGTACTTGAATTGGATTCCCACAACTTTAAAACTATCTCCAGGGTACCTTAAATAGAACAGAAATAGCTTAAAAGCAAAGTTGGTTTTAAGACATTCTTCAGAGAACATTTCCATAATGTCAGAAAAAAAAAAAATAATCAGGGAGACTGCCAAGAAATAATGGCCTTGGGAAGAACAGCATTAGATCTGCCTTTTCAGCAGGGATACCCCTTCTGTGAGCTGAAGACAGTTCCTTGAAAACATTTCCTCTCTTGTCACTATTTCCACAGAGCAACAAGGAAACATTTCTCCTTGGATAAAAACAAGTCTAAGAATTGCATAGGCAACGTTTTGTTTCACGATTGCTTTCTTTAAAAGAATACACAAACACACCCAAGGACCGTGATCTATTTGCTCTGAGAATTGATTATTTCTATAGTATTCCAAAAAGAGATTATCACTGAAATCAGTCTTTACAGTCACAGACATCCAAGTTTTGTTACTGGCTTCAGATGTCACTAACTGAATGAAACCATGCTCCGCTTGCCCCCGTGCTGAAAGTAGATCTCTTTTGATTATTTATGCACATGGGAGTTTGGAACCAAACTGGGGCCTCACCGAAGGTAATGGCAAAACTCCCACTGACTTCAATTAGAGCAGAATTTGGCTCACAGTCTCATTACTGAGCCTAACAGCTAAAAGAAGCCTTTACAAGCTGTATTGCTATGTAAAAGGACATGAACCATGTAGCAGATTTCACTGAACCCATAGCCAACGGTCATTGCTATAGCAACTGAGGTTCTAACAAAAGTAGTCACTGTCTCAGTAATCATCAGGTGTCTCTATAGCAACTAGAGTTTCCAGAGAACAAGAGAAAAATATTTGAAAACTGTCAGTTGGAAGAAAAGAGGTCTGCGAGTAAGAAGATTGGAACCCAAAGCAACATGAGGGTAAGACATGGCTCAGACTGAAGAGAAATGATCGTCCGTAAATTATGCAGACAGTGGCAAAGGACCAGAGAGCACAGGCCAAGGGCTAGACTGGAGAGGAGAGGGGGAGTAGTTCAGGCTTTCCCCTGGGTAAGAGATGGCACTCCAAGCAGGTATTCCCAGATCTACATTAGTTATGTGTTGGGCATACTTCTCTTAAAGAAAGATTGGTTACTGCAGGTGAGCAGCAGGGCTGAGCCTTGTCTGCCACAGGAGTTTAAATCCACTAGAATTTTCCAAAGCACCTACCTGTGCTTCTCCTGCCTACATCTCTTTACAAACATACCCCGATTTCTCTTCATTATGGAAGAAGGTAACCTGTATTTTTGAAATGCTGCTCACACCCTGCAGTTATGTAGAAATGATGGTTAACTGTTCTCAACGTTCCTTATTTACTAATTTTTAAAGAGTGTTCAAGTGAAAAAAGGAACAGCTGCTGTTTGGATATGAACAGAGATGAAAACAGCATTGCTCATCATAGGTCTGGTTTAGGAAAATCTGGTTTTAGGTTCTCAGGTAAGAAGATAGCAAGCTTATCTTCACATAAGAAAGGACAGCATATGGAAATATAACCCCCCACCAAAAAATACTTTAGTGATACAGAATCCAGAAAATAAAAATTTTGGCCTAATCCAATTTCTTCTTGACCTCAGGGAGATATGAATTGGGATGAGATGTTTAATTTAATTAGGACTTATCCAAAATGTTCATGTTTACAGACTGAAAATAATTCAGTTGGATCAACATGTTTCCTCTGAAAATGACATCACCAAACCAATCGTATATTCCAAACTGGGTCCTACCCAGTATACTGCTGCACTACAATGTTTCTTACATGAACCTAAACCGATGCCTTTAACCCGAAGAATTGCTAGAAGATCCAGTGCTGCTAGAAGCCAGTTTCTGTTTGGCGTGTAAAGACAGCCCTCTAGTGGGACACACTTCCAGATCCCACCATCAAAGCGAAGAGTCCCTATCATCTAAGTCAGTTAAATCCAGTATTTTTCCCACTTTCTTTCATAGCATTTTGTTACAACGCAATATAATTTGTAACTGCAACAGAGTCACCAAATGACAAGCTGCTGAACAACGGAACCAAGAAAACAAAAATCACCACAGCATTAAACTCTGTCAGTGTCAACCACGGCCAAGATTGCTGCTGCTGCGGGGTGGCAGCCAGAGCTGCTGTAGCTGCTGTGTACCCAACACCATCCAATCGGTGACGTGATGTCACTGCTCAGATGGAAAGGTGAGGGATTGTTAATGCCAACGGCCCAGGAGAGTTGATTGATCTTCAAAGGTAGCTTCCTCAAAGCACAAGAACCTCCCAACATGCGGAAAAGTAGAGCAAGCATGGCAGAAGGCCAGTGTGGATGAAGAAGGGACACCTGGCTGACCTCAAATGGCAAAAGGAAGCACAAAGAAGGTGGATTCAGGAACAGGCTACCTAGGAAGAATACAGAGACATTGCTGGAGCATACAGAGAAACACTTTCCCAGTTTGAGTTGAAACTTGCTAGGGATATAAAGCAAAGGGCTTCTAGGAGTTCACTGGCAGCAGAAGGGGCTATTGAAAATGTAGAGCAGTAGGTCAGAGAAACCAGTGACAAAGGACATGGAAGTGACAAAGGTATTTGCCTGCTTCCACTAGTAAGCTTTGCCTTCACACCTCCCAGCCTGCAGCAGAGTCCTGGGGGACTGAGGCATCAGGCATCATAGGAAACCAGGCTGATGGGAAACTAAACTCAGAGGATAGCACCAGTCCACGGCTCCACAAGTCAAACACGAGTCAGCAGCGTGCTGCAGTCCTGCCAAAAATGGACTGCCTGAGATAGGAAGCAAACCAACCTTTGTGTGTGCTGAGATGTCAGTGGCTGAACATTACATCTCATACAGAACCCCTCTCCCTTTTTTAGTTCCCCGTAGTAGTCTCTCACTATAGTTTCCCACTAGGAAACTATAATTTAGTATAAACAGGTAATAGCTGCTTCTCTGAATTTTCATAAGAATTCATCTTATATCTGAACCTATTGGCTAAAACTGTCTAAAATAGAGCAGACCAATTAGTACTTTGATAACTCTTAGAACCAAACTGTTCTCTCTTTCAGAGCATTGATTGCTCTAGAAGTGCTGGCATTTCTATCTTCTCAGAGAGAAAAATGCACATGAGCATTGCAGGTCCCTCTTAATTGAAACTGGTCTGTAAAGGCTGGTTCCAGAGTGTTGAGCTGTTCATTGTATCACTGAATTCATTGGTGTTCAAAGGGGAGAAAAGATTTTCCTGTCTTGATGCAACGCCTGGAGAGAGGGAGAGAGTGACGTACGAGCAGAAATACAGCTCTCTTGGGAAATTAAAAGTCCAGTCCCGCTCAACCCAATGTATATTCATCATAATTAGTACTGTAAAATAGGCTCTGAACCAAGGAGGGGGAACGAAAAAAAAAAACAGGGGAAAAAAAAAAGGAAAAAGAAAAAAAAGAGAAAAGAAAAAAGAAAAGACTTTGCCCTCTGGATAGAAAGATGTATTCCAGTAACCAGAAATTATTTTTTTGGCTAAGAGAAATTGCAGTAACATACCAGAGCTATAGGTTATGTGGACTTATTTCTGTCACTAGAGTCTCTGTGCCCCATGTAGACAGAATACCAGCGACACTGAATAAGCAATAATAAAACCAGGATCTGCCCTCAGTAAAAAGAGAGGACACGATCAATAGCAACCAGCAAATAAACAGGAAGGCTCTTCTGAGCAGCAGCAGCAGAACAGATTTTGGCCTGGCAGTTCTAAACCGACACTAAGCCCACCACTGTGTGCTTAGTGGCCTTAAGTGGCCTTAGCCCAAAGTATTTCATGGGCAGTTCTGTATCCAAACAGGAGCTAGCAAGGCAGATCTTCTTGGCTGGAATGGATTAGAGAAGGATAACCAGTTGTGATCCCCCTAATCCTGTTTCAGTCTGTCTGGGGATTTCAGGCAAGTGAGATGGATCAGAACATTTGTTATCTGTGGCAATGTGATTGACTTCTCAGTTTCAGAGTTGCTTTTGCTTGATTTTTTTTATTTACATACGTAGAAAGACATACTTGTTTTCAATGCTTGTTTTCACTTTTGGCTCTGCTTTTCCTAAGCTTGCATAATTGCCAATATTGCTAAAGCATCGACTCTGCTTGGAATTCCAAATATGGCTACTATCATCAACTACAGCTTTACACTGCACTCCTTTTCTGACTTCATACTTTCCAAGCTGAGAACCTCTACTGATTTACAAGACTCCTCTTGCTTTCTATTCAACCTTGATAGTTTCTGTGAGGGCAGGTTCTACACCTGTCAAGCTAGGGGAGGAAAGAATGAACTGTTCTGTGAAATTCATCAAGCAGAGTTGATAAGGTGAACATAGAAAAAAAAAGAAAGAATAATACCTCTTGTTTGTAAAAATGCAAAGGGAGATGAAGCAAATACTATTTGTACTAACAGCGTGGTATTATGAGAACTGCTTGACGTACTACCCTCCAAGAGAATCTAACTTATTTTGGCTCTGTCTTTGGCCTCTTAAATAATATTCAAAATATCTTTCCTGTGAAAACCTTCTTCATTCACCTGGTAGCCTGTTCAGAAAGCCAAAATGTAACTTCCTATTTTATCCAGATGTCTTCCTTCTTGATTTATCATGCTAACAGTATTCCAAATGTCTTGCAACTGCTACAAAACTTTGTTGTTCTACCCGATCTGCAAACTAACCAAAGCTCAGAGAGATGTTATTCCAGTGAGGAGGGGAAAGTGCTGAGGGGCCTGGACATCACATATAAGAACGTGGAAAGACCTGAGCACAGAAGGTTGCTGTGCCATTCAAAATGAGACAGGGCAGCTTTAAGAGAGAAACAGGGAGCTGTAACTAGAGTCTAGCTGAATTCTTAGCTGGGGCACTTTAACATGAGGCTGCCAATGAAACAGATGTGCTTGCTGTGGATTTTGGTAGTATCTGGACTTTTTGTACCTTCCTGGGATTTTTTTCTTCTTCTATTTTGCACGTATTTTCTGTAAAGGGAATGAAAGGAAATGTTCAAGAAATACGTATCATTGAAAGGTGAAGATCAGCTTTACCATCAGGGAGCTGTGGACTTGCTAGGTTTGAGCTTTCTGCTCATTTTTAAAATACTAACAGTTTGGTTGTTTAAAAACCATTGGTTCAGCTTCCTGCGTGAAACTGGAGGAGCTATGCTTTATGGTGAGTATAAATTCAAGTGCCAGCTTAACGTGGGACTACTCACATATTTATTATTAGGCAGTTGAGATAAAGTGCTGACAAAGTGCTGACAAAGCCCAGAAAACATGCTGAATTAAATGTCATCAGCTTCATAGCTGTACAGTAAAATAATAGTGTAACAGCATCTCTTATAAAGTAGCTAGAGGCTGAGTTGTTAAGTGAGCAACACTCTGATTATCCTCATGTTCCTGTATGGACAGCCAGCCACTGCATGATACTGGGGGACTTAGGGAGTTCACTGTTTTCAAAAGAATAAAATGCCCTTAATGAAAGAGGTTATTTAATGTGCTTATTTCCCATGCTTTGTTTCAAAGGTGTTAGTCTAAGGAGCCTTGTGGGTACAGCCATGTTGTCCAATACAGTTTATATGATCTGGAGATTTTTCTTTTATTTTTTTTTATTTCTCTGTGCCTTTGAAAAACACACAAAGAAGAATGAATCTCTCAAATCTCTGAATGCTGTCACTGTACTGTGATTTCAGTTTGCCTGTCTGGTTCTAATCTTTTATGAAGTTTTGCAATATTATGTATCACTTCCATGTAGAACTTTCTGCACTGTCCACTGATAAGTACTCACTAATTTAATGGTACACAGTTTACATGTATAATGATTTCTCTTCTCATTCTCCCTTACTGTTGTTTCACTTTAAGAGATGTGACTGCCATTTCTTTTACTATGAAACATATATAGGTAGGTAACACTGTCAAAATGTAACACAGAAATCAACAGCTCAGTCATTACACATCTAAATGCCAGCTTGCTTTGACTCAAGATTCACTGTAGGTAGATCACAGACTCCAGCAGTGTAATACCCAAAACTGGGTTTGTTAAGGTTGCATATTCTGAAGAACATTTGTTTGTCCTGGCACACTGCATGCAAAAAGCTCTGTGGAGGTTCAGCTACAAGCCTGCAACAGAAAAGGCACATGACCCTTACATTCTGAGATTAAATCTTCATTTGCTCTTTCCATATCAAGCATTGATCTCAGTTCCACAGGAGGACTGTAGCTGAAGATCACAATCTTCCTGGTATCTCCTCTAAACTGTTTCATTAGATAAATTAACTGTGTGAAATTTCAAGAACACAGACTATTTAATCTTCTTGGCTCACTCACCATCTTCACAAGTGACTCGATACTTTGAAAGCAAGCAAGTAAACAAGAAACTCTTGTATTAAGGCAGTCACTGAGTCCCTAAGTCTGTGGGATCCCTTAATTCTCATCTGCCTTGCATTTATTTTAAGATTCTGAACAAGTATTTATTTGATGATATGCCCTTTTTCTAATCTTGAAATCTTAGCACATATAAAACAGTTCAACTGAACCAGCTGAGACTGAAGTACACATCACACGACACTTAAATGCAGTGTCTTCATTGTCAGACATCACCTAGATTGTTGTTTAACAGTGGCATGAGGTACAAGCTACACAGCATCACTGAGAATTCATTTGCTTATTGCACTTCTATTAGCATCTCAAAAAGAAAACCCATGAAACACCATGCAATATATTCATTATGGTCAACTCTTAAATTACAACAGTGTTTTTCTAATTACGTGGGTGACTGTTTTTATAGTAGCTTCCTTTACACTAATGTGCTGTTTCCTCTGTGTGGCTGATGACATTTGTTGAAGGTTTAGACAAAAGCCTATCGAACTAGAAATGAAATAAGGGGAAATACACCATTACACAAATAAACCAGCATCAAATTCCAGTTTTGTGTGTCTTTTGGTTCTATTTTGCTGCCTGCCCAGAACATAATCTGCACATCATGAGGATAACCAGCTCATGATATTCTTTTCATCAGTTAAGAGATTAGTGCTTCAGCAGGACAGAGCTTTTGAATTATTAAAACATTCGTCAACAAAGGAAACATTCCTCGTGACTGTAAATAAACTCTTTATTATTTATGGCGACCTTCAAACAGCAAAAAAAGCTTATTCGTAGCATCCAAAAAGCTGCTTATGTCCTTTTTATCCTGAGAAATTTGGGATACGGGTCTAAGTATCTAGGTATTGTGGAACAGCAATAATGAAAGGAAAATGGAATTTCAGAAGTGATGACAGAGGTGTCAGATCAACAGGCAGCAACTTCAGGAGAAAAATCTTCATGCACCAGGCACTCTCAGGGAGCTCAATCCTGCCCTCACTTATTTTTTGCCTTCATTATCAGAACAATTCTGATTTATACCTGTTTTGTACAAACAAAAAGTCTCCGCTCTACAGTTTGCTTTACTCCAACCCATTGAGCTATTTGGTAAATACACGAATAGCAGCACAAGAAAATGATTATTTTGCTTCAAGTGATAGAAGAATATGGCAAATTATTTGCAGACTTTGTCCCACAGTATGAGAGGTGGGTCTCTAATCCTTATCAAGACAGCGTGCCATTGGGAGTATAGCACTGGAAAGGACAGAGAAAGTGAAATGGGGGAAGGGCACCACACACAATGAACCCCAAAAAACCCCACAACCACAGATATACAAAAGGAGGAAGGGATTTTACTAGGAAGTGCTGAACAGCCACAAATGGAACACTAGGAATGGTCTGATAGAAAGCTCCATTTAAAGTACAGAATAAAGAAAAGGGTTGTTTTGGGTTTGGTTTTTTTTGCATAAGGTTTGTATTTAATCGTTTGATTGAAATTTTATTGAAATACAGTTTTAGCCTGAAAAGTTCCAGCTAAAAAAACCTCCATACAGGAAATTGTCTGTTTAGAAGCTTTAAAAACCAAAATGTATTACTTCCATTTTCCTTAATCAAAGCGATAGTTCAACACTAAATAGAACTATATTTAAATTAAAAACCTTTCTTCGGTTGCAAAGAAAACAAAACAAAAAAACCAAAGCATTTTGCATAACCCAGAATTAATTCACAAGAATTAATTCAACAAGGTTTCAACATTATTTTGCCAAAAACCCTGAGTGTATATGTATAGACATACACATTCCAAGGCATTTAGCTTAACAGTGTTTAAACACTCAAACTGTTTTGACACCAAACTGCAAAATCACTGACAAACGATAACGCAGAACAGACTTACCTGTCCATTCATTCATTTCCCAGTATCTTGAAGAACAAGTTTCTCTGCACGCTGTAGCTTTGATTGACACAGCCCCCAAACAGTAAACTCAATTTACTTCCTGCTTTCTATACATCAAGGAGGCAGATGGATGTGGAAGAGTAACTTTGTGCCAGAAAGGAAAGAGCATCCTTTATATAGATTATCGGCACGATTTTCTATACAGCAGCACAATCAGAATTCATTTGTTAGATTATCTGCATAAGCAGTAATGAAAACTGAAAGCCACTTCTCTCAGGTAAGAGGAGGTGGCCTCTGTCTTAGCACCAGACCCCAGAAGGTTGCCTCTTAGTACCAGACACTAAAGACCTAAGTGCCTATCAGCCAGCTCTGCAGGGCCTGATATCTTTAGATACCTCAGCCATGAAACGTTAGCTGCCATATTCCACATGTAACACACATCACAGCCCTCCACATCAGGGGGGGAATAGCCCAGAGCTAGCACAATAAAAACCTGAGCATAATTTCTCATCCTCACTGGAATCTGTGTGTCAGAGCTACATGCAGGAGCCACCAGCTACCTCTGATGAAGAGGCTAAAGCACTCCTGTAGGCAGGCAGCCAGGATTAAACTTCAACAACAAAAAGCAGCAGACAAACAAAAAACCCACCACAGGTCTCACCAATACAATCTGTGCCTTTTATTTCTTAGCTTAATTAGCAACTTTGATTGAAATTGTTCTCAGCTTGAGTAATTGTCACCCCTAGGGAGTGTGGGATGCGTTCGTTATGCCCTCTTCTGGTTGAGAAGGGAAGGTGAGGAAGAAGAACAGGAAAGAAAATAAGGTGTGGTGGGATGCGACCATCATTTGGCACACAGCTGACCGTATGCTTGTACAACAGTCGCCTGAGCTCTTTTAGGTGACAGTCCCCCCTCCTGCAGACACCTGTAGACTCAGCTGTTCCCTTGCATTCATAGCTAGCGAAACCTCATAACCCCCGGGGACAGCTTCATTTGTCCTCTGTCTTATTTAATTAATTAATTAATTCTTGTGATGTTCAGTTTCTTAAAAAAAATGGCAGTAATTTCACAAACTCGTGAGTGCAGAAGGGCTTTTTTAACACGGGCTTTATGCTCAAAGACATCACATAGCCACATGAAGCTCCTAAGCCCTTACCACTATTATTTTTTTTCATATTACATTTACATTACAATATATTGCAGTGGATTACTTCAGGTTTTTTTGAGTGTTATTGTTTATCTAGCACAGTAATACAAGTTCCTGTGTCTTACAGTGGTTAGCATTGTAAAACTCCCAAGTTATGCTTAGAATGTAGACTGGGGAACTCAGCAGAATTGGGATTTACCCATCTGCTCAAACTCCCTCTGCTGCAGCACCATCGCGTTGTTACTGCCAGGCTCTTGCCGTTCTCAGAAGGAACCAGACTGTCAAGGACTATTGGATTTCTGGTGAACAGAGACAGGAAAATGCTGTGGCCATCAAACTAACCAGATTTTGCTGAATCTTCCTCCTTTTTCCTGATAGATGGTTGCAACAGGTTTGTCTTGGTCAAAACGTGTGTTGAGATTCCAAGGCGTACGTACTAAACCATTACATTTCAACAGCTTCATGAACCCTGCTGTACTGAACTGACTTGGGTTATGAGAAAGGAGGAGCTCTACCTCACACAGAAACTTCTGTTGCCCTTACAGGGGACTGCCCAATCTTCTTCCCATAGTCTCACTGTTCTGGAAGATTCTTAAAAGTCTTCTGTGAATTGTGAGTTCTCTCTGTTACAGGAGAAACCTCAACTGGACTGGATTTTCACTCCTTTTTCCTTTAAAATTACCTGGCAAATGCCCTCTTACAAAGAAAATTAAAAAAAATAAAAAATAAAAAAATAAAAGAAAAAAGGAAAGAGGGAGAAATTCAGCAGTATTAGGAGACAATAACAATGCCTGTGAGCCTTCCTGACTGGCAAAAACACTAATAGAAAAACCAGAAAACATGACAACAGCATGCTCTGGTTTTTGTATAACTGTAGTTCCCTTTTGACCTCATTCCAAGAGTTTACTAATTGCTTTTATCAGCAAGAACAGACTGTGCTGTGACTTACAAATGTGTATTCTTTAGGATACAGTTATGAATAATAAAACATTCAGCCAGGATTTCCGATGCCTATGGAAAAAATATTTTGATGTATTTGCTGAATTAATTCCAAAGTTATCATTTGAGGCTGTTAGTTCTTAAGTGAAGAAAATCCTTTTTCTCTCATGTTTTCAGTGTATTACCAGCATAGCCAAAGTGGCTGGCACACGGTTAGCCAGTTAATTCCAAGTAAGCAGAATGGGAAGAAAAAAAAAGGGTGAGCTCTCACTTCCTGTTTCTCAAACCAAGCTATCTGTTAGTAAGAAAACAGGAGTCATTTTGTAGGCAGGTCTTACTCCTCTGAAGCTAAATAATTCATCCAGAATACTGTAGCCTTACAATACCACTCTACCTGAACCAAGGAGCTGCAAGCCTTTGTGTTCAACGCAGTTTAATAGTGTTAGTGTAGCGTGGCCCACTGAATGAACAGTAAACCCTACACATGCTTACTGAAGTATTTGTTTTCTCCAGCAATGCTGTGGTTTTAAGCAGGATTCTATTTTATTGTAAGCTACTTGGAATGAATTGCAGTGACCAAACACTGTCCTCGGTCACTCTCTGTGTCTGAAGTTAAAGGCAAATGTCAACTGCGTACCAACAACTGCTGGTGTAAGAAATGTTTGCCTTGCCTTACATCGTCCTCCTTCTAGCATTACTTTAAAAAAATTAATGGGTATTTTATACAGTTTCTGGGCGTTACAGAAACAAAAGGGTATGTTTCAGATGAAAGGAGCTGACACTACACAGCATTTGAGTGTAACAAACTGGAAAACAGAGGATAAAGGGGTGTCTGCTGCTGTGCCAGCCAGTGAAGAGACTAAGGCAGCAGCAAACCTTCAGTGCTGAAAGCAAACAGCACCTCAGCTATGTCTTTGCAGAAAATCCCGTTAGCCTTTGCAGAATGGCTGAGATCTAGTCCTTAGCTTATTGAGGAGATAAGGAAATCCCTTTCCCTACAAATCAAATACAAGATATTTAGGCAATAGGGCAGTATCAGTGGCTCTCAGATTTCATAATATACTGATAAGCTGCATCCTCAATAAGACACAAGTAAATAACTGTCACCAGAGACAACTTACAGTTTCATTGACATGACAATATGACTTACAATGTCAGCACATCTAGAAGTAGAAAAAGCAGCAAGGAACTGAGGATGCTACCAGCCAATTAGTTGAGCTGAAAATAATTAAGGCCACCACAAAACCCTCAAATCAAAACCTGGAAGAAAAGGCTTATGCCATTTGTGACTTTTATGTCCTTGTAGGCACTCCTTTTGTCCAAAAAAATTGTGCTTTGCTAAACTTACTTTTTTTTTAGGAAGTACAATGCCAGAGTAGCTTTGATAAGCTTGTTAAAAGAAACATAATTGATTGAGTTTAGCCTAAATTTCAAATACTGTCCTTCCTGTATCCATGTTATTTTATCTAAAACAGAAAAAATGCAGATAGAATCTACTAAAGAAAGTTCCTACTGGGAACAATTCCTACTAGCAATTCAAAGTTTAAGCCCATAGGTAGGGATAAAGGTTGAAAGGAAGGTAGAGGAGTAAGCACTAAGCAGCACTGGGCCTTGTACTGTGCTCCACACAACCCCACAATCCCCACTGAAATCACTGCAGAGAAGGCAGCGAGTGTGCAGAGGTGTGGTTAAATGGGTGCTTACTTGTTATTGCATCTGCACACCACAGAGAGATGTAGAGCACATCGGTACAGATCGGCTGAGACTCTGTCTGTCAGCAGCCTCTCACTGGGACGGGTGAAGTACAAAGCACCCCATTGTGACCTCCTCCCGTGGGGCTTGGTGTAGTGACAGGGTGCAGCCCGTAACAAAGAAGGACCAGACATCTCTTTGTAAACCAGAAGCAGCTGGGAAATATCATTAATAAAGAGCAGGGACATCGTTTGGATTGTGGCAAATTCTTAGAGCGCTAAAAAGTTGCCATGGAACACTCTGATACAATGGTGCCTCTCTGCTCTTCATAAATCTTACCCTTTGTGTGCAAGGCTGTCTTCTGGCATCAAGAAAGGGGAACTGTGTGGAACTTCAGTGGAAAGGCTATAATCACACATTCCCACTGAGGGCAGGGGAAGGAGGGGGAAGGAGGTTTGGGTTTTTTTAGCGAAGGCAGTGCTGAAACATAATTGCTTTAACTAAATACTGCTCTAAGGAAAGCCTGCCCGTGCTAGCCGTAAGAGCTGTGCTCAGCCACTTACCACGCGTGTGAGTTACAGGCATTCCCAAGCTCTCCCAGCGAGGCCAAATGACACCCTGTGCACTGTCTGACCAGAGAGGATCCGTGCAGCACGACCCCATGAGAGAAGGGAGAAATTCCCCCGCTCCAAGCAATATTGACTGCAGAACTGCTGATGTTGTCCCCTTCGTGGTGAACAGACTCTGTTGACCCCAGGTCTGCAAGACAAAAGATCATATAAGATTTGGTCTCTCAACAGTTCTTTTCTCTGCCAGTGGTTCCAGCTTCCCGTGTCCTGAAGAACAGTGTGGGGTGATCAGTGAGACAGCTCTTTACTCCTAAATGAAATCAGACGTTAAGTCTCTGGGGCTCTCTCTGATGCAGTGTGAGCAGTCTCTTGCTGTACCAGACTAATTTAAAGAATAATTTAGGTTGGAAGCAAGGTCTGGGTGTCTGCAGTCCAACTCCTACAAAGTGCATGACTGGCTTCAAATTTAAATCACTTGCTTAGAGCCCTGTCCAGACGAGTTTTTAGTATCTCCAGGAATGTGAATTCCACTGGCTCCCTGGGAAACCTGTTCCAGTCTTAACCACCCTCACTACAAAGACTGGTTTTCTGTATGTTCAATAGGAATATCCCTTGCTTCACCTTGGGACCATTGTCTCCCATTCTTTCACATTGCACCCCTCAGAAGGTGGCTTCATCTTCTCTATAACCACCTATTAGTTGAAGACTGCAGTTAGCTCCCCTCCTAATTAAAAGAGAAATCCCAGCCTGTGCTGCACGCCTGCATTATGTTTTTCCAGGTGCAGGATCTTACATCTGTCCTTGTTGAACTTCATAAGGTTCTTGTTAGCCCCCTCTTCCAGCCTATCCAGTTCTTCCTGCAGGGTGGCTCTCCTTTCTGAAGTGTCCACTTCCTTGCTCGGTTTGGTATCATCAGCCAACTTCATCAGGGTACGCTGGGTACCACCACTGAGATCAAACAGCATCGGGCCCAGTACTGATCCCTGGGGACAGTGACAGGCTCCCAGTTTGAAATGAGCTATTCACCACCACCCTCTGGGTGTGGCCTGTCAGTCAATTCCCCACCCACCACACAGACCACTTGTCTAGACCTGTAACACATCAGCTCCTCTAGGAGGAGCCTGTGGAGAAATACAGGCACACGATGTCCACCACTCACCCCACATCAACAGAGCAGGTGACTTTGGCTTAGAAGACAATCCAGTTTGCCAAGCATGATTTATCCCTGGTGACTCCATGCTGGCTTTTCCAACCATGTGCTTCGTTCAACTTATGAAAACATCCAAGAGAATTTATTCCACCATTTTCCCAAGGACTGAAGCAAAACTGATGGACCTATAATTTCCTGGATCCACCTTTAAGCCCTTCTCGTAGACACGGGTGATATTTGCCTTCTCCAAGATGATGGAGCGTGGCCTCTCAGTGACACCAGCCAGCTCTTGAACAGGCTCAGGTGGATAACACAGGGCCGTGCT
>WTSP01027220.1:0-22468 GCA_025331215.1 Actenoides lindsayi | reverse complement strand
AGGGACATTAAACGCGGGCACACCGCGGCAGCGCCTGCCGCACCCCGGACCGGGGGATGCGCCCGGCTCAATTAATTAAACACTTAATGACTTTTCGTACCAGCCAAACAGCCCCGATGCGGTTTAAAACACCTTGGGGAAAAAAAAAAAAAACCCAAAACCAACGGAAAACCCACCCCACGATTTGTGTAAGTCTCGAGAAAGCCAACGTTGAGAAGCCAGCAGGCCAGGCCGAGTGCCCTCGGCTGAGGGCGTTACCGGCTTCCCGCCTTTTTACGCGGGATGTGCTGCTCCGCTTTATGTGCCTTTTTTAACCTGCAGGGCTGATACTTTCCGAGTTGGAACGTCAAAAACCTATTTTAAACCGAAATTGAATCTGAGATTCTCACATAATTTGCCTGACATCATAGAACTGTCGAATCATTTAGGTTGGGAAAGATTTTTACGATCGAGTCCCAACTGTTCTCCCAGTGCTGCCGAGAAGGCAGCTGATGCTGAAGGGAAGCGCCAGTTTTACACGAGCAGTAGCAAAACCCCGCGATGTTTGGCAACGTTCCCAGGCTGTTACTGAGCACAGCTACCTAGGGGAAACGTATGTGTAGGGCTATGCAAATAATACTTTAGAAAACAAAAGATACAATCTCCACCTCAAGAAATCTGCAATACAAAGGCTTGATCCTGTAAGGAGCTGAGGGTGAGTCCTTATATAGCATACTATAAATTCAAGAAAGTTACCAAAGCAATTAACCTGATAAACATTATGTACCTGCTGAGGCATCCTGACTGCCGAGAGTCAGAACCTTATTTCTCTACGTTAACCCATTACCATACCAAAGCCAGCTACATCTTTCCAGTGTCAGACCTAGTTTGGTTATGGTAGATAGTAGTTATGATAGGATTAGATCTGGAGATTGGTTTCTAAACATCTCACCTTCTAGGACACGGCCGGGCCTGAGCTCTGAGGGGCCGTGAGGGGACAACTCCCGTCAGGGGGCCGGGCCCACGGTGCCGCACTAGGAGGACCGTGCGCACCCGCTCACACTCACCAGGCCCCCGCGGCTCAGACACTCGGCCGCAGACAGGCCCAGCACCCTGGGCTACCCCCAGCTGGCCCCAGAGGGCCGCCGAGCGCAGCCCGCCTGCAGCGAACCAGCCGCCTCAGCCCGCCGAGGGGAAAAGCGCAGCCCCACGGCGGCCTCAGACGGCGTGCGCGCGGCCTCAAAACGCGAGAGCTAATTGGACCATACCCATAGGGCGGGGCCATGTAGGAAAATTACCCAATAAAGAGGCGAAGGGCGGAGTTTCTGGGGCATCCCTGGGCAGTCATTGGCTATTTGCCGGAATGGGCGGGGCCGGGGCAGCGCGCGAAGACTCAAAGCGGTTGCGCGGCGGGAGCAGTGTCAGGCTGAGGCCATGGCGGTGGCCCCTGCTGAGGTGAGTCCTCCCGCGCGGCCGGCTGGTAGAGGCAGCGGCTGCCGCTCTCCGTCTGTCTGTAGCCTTGGGGCTTCTCTGCTTGTGGCGCAGTAGAGGCTCGGGAGGGGCAGCGGGCGAGGTGGCGGTGATAGCGGTGTCTCCTCGGTCTCTGTAGAGCCTGCGCAGCACTACGCCGTTCCCGGGCTCCCTCCTCTCTTTGCAGACTATGTTTCCCAGCGTGCCCAGCGGCTCACTCTTCCGCCTCGCCACTTGCGGTGCCTGCCGGGAAGGCCGCGCTCGGCCTGTCCTCGGGGGCGCGGGTAGCCGCCAGGGCGCGGTGCATGCCGGGAAGGTGGTGGCTGGTGCGGTGCATGGTGGGAGGGATGCTCCGACCGGGTCGGTGCTCCGGGGGCTGTGTCCATGTCCCCGCCTGGCGCCTCTCCCCACCTCACGCTGCCTCGGCAGCGCTGCCCGGGCTGTGCCCGCCGCCGTGTCGCGGCCGTGCTGTCCCCGCAGCCGTGAGGCCGGGGCTGGCACGCATAGTGGGGGTCCCTCCCCTGTAGCGCCCCCGCCCACGGGGCTCGGGCACCTCCTCAGGGAGGAGCCTGTGTAAAGATCCCCCCCCGGGTGTCGTTTGGTCCCTGGTGATTTCATTTAGGTGAAATGTGGGTCTGGGAGAACAGTGGTTTATGTTTCTCATTACCCATTTTACTCTGACAGTGTTTTATAATAGTGAGGTGATCAGCTAGCACATTATATTTTTTTCCTATGTGCAAGCTCAGCTTTAAATACTGAGTGAGCAAAGCTTAATCTCCTTTCATATAGATACCCGTTAATCCTTAAAGTATCATGATAACATATGTGTGTATAGCTGTGTGTGATGGGTTACCCAGGATTTTGGAGTGAAGTTGGACACCACGGGTCATTACAGCATAAACAACACTGCAGTAAGGGAGATTTTACCTTGTTTTGTAGCTTCCATTAGAAGAATTGAATCAAGACTTGCAGAAAACCCTTGACAGTGACTCTGACAGTGGCCAGGGCAGCTGTGAAACAGCCTCTCCAGGTGACCTCAACAAGGGGATAGTGTCATTTGATGACAGAGGTTTGTAATGTTTCCATGGGTTGGGCCTGGTGGTTGTTGTGTTTCATGGTGCAGTTTGCATTTTATAAACACCTCTCTGGGAACTTGCCCTTGCTTGACCTCAAGGAATCCAAACTGTTTGGTTTGTTGCTCAAAATGTGGGCAGACATCTGCACATCTCTGAAAAGTTTTTTCTGAAGTGCAAAAAATGAAATAATAAATGGGATGGCGGTGTCTTAATTACTTATTTCCTTTACGGTCTATGTACTTACTTACTGTGGGCTTTATTACTGTTTCAAGGCAAGTCACTAATCTATTAGTGAAGGATTTCCCCCTTTGCCTTTTATTTTTAAAGGTTAAAACCTACAGCATCAGCTTGGTTCAGTTCTATACTGCACTACAGGGAGAAGTAGGATCTGCAAACTTGAGTTCAAGCTGACTTGCTATAGGTGTTGAGATCTGTGAAATGTAACAGTTGTGTAACTATGTTTCGCTGGGTTTTTTTCTGTTAACTTGTGGGATTATTTTTGCTGTAGCATGCATCACTTATTTTACTTTCATATATTTTGTTAGATTCAGAGGAAGAAATTTTTGTACGTAAAAAAGCAAGAGGTAAGAAGGTGCTTCAGGACAGTGAGAGTGAAGATGAAGATGGTGGCTCTCTTGTGCAGACTATTACTCCAGGCAAAGAGAAGGAAAGTGGAGAGGAAAAAGAGAGTGTTAGTACCCAGAGGAACAAGGAATCTCATAGGATTCACCAACGCCCGCTAGATAGCGGTGACAGTGACACTGGTGACCGATTGCAGGTGGAAAACCTTGAAACAAGCAGAAGGTCTGGCTTGCCTGAGAGTGAGTCAGAAGAGGAGAGACCTCTAAAATCTGGGAAAAAGTATAGGAAACATAAACAACATAAACATGATTTTGAAGAAGAGGTAAAAAAAGCTGTAGGAAAATCAAGAAGAAGAAAGGAGAAGGAGAGGAGAATTGAGTGCCTTAAACAGCTGAAAAAAGAAAAGAAGGTATGTATCTTGGCAGAAAAGCTCAGATGTTTTCTCGGGTTAGTTAAATTTATGACAGCATCTGGTGGCTGTGTTTCAGTGTTCTAGCATCACTCATGTCCACATTCCTGCTGCAGCTGTGGGATCCACAGAACACCAGTTTCATCTGCAAAGAAAGTACAAACCCTGCCACTTGGTCACTTAACCTCAGTGCACATTAAGCCAGGCAGAAATTCTCTGAGGGTTTGTCATGTGCACAAACAGCTTTGATGGGTATTTCAGCTTTTCTCTCCTTTGCTGTGCTGTTTTCTGGAGGAAGCTTTGGGCTCCTGTCAGACTGCAGTTCTGGCTGCTCAGGAGGTTGCCTGTTGTTGCAGTTTAGAAAATAGGTATTTCATGTGTTAATTTATTTTCTGCACCATTTGGTCTTCAGTAATGATTGAAATTCCCTGCTTATCATGGACATGGGGAACACTTCTTCATGAATTACCTTCTCAGCTTTGCAGTGCTGTGAGGTGAATGTGACTGCCTTACAGGACACTCAGGTGACAGATTAAAGACCACATGTACTTTTTCTGACTTCTTTCATCGAGACCTTTTGGCAGTAGTCTGAAATTAATGCCAAAGAATTGAAGGGGACTTTCTGAAGTGAATTACCCAACTCCTTTATTCTTCTGGCAAGCAGGTAGGTGGTGGTGAGCAGTATCCTTTGAACGACAGCGGATGTCATCTTGATGACAAAGAACTCTTTGATAATGGCTTGGAAGAGGAAAATGATTGTGCTCCAGAGGATGAAGAGTCGCTAGAGTCAATACGAGCAGCTGTGAAAAACAAAATGAAAAAATACACGGTAATGTTTGATAATGATACAAGATTATTGGTTAGTAGTGGGAAGTATTGTACCTGAGCCTTTATTAAAACTTTTTTGGCAACGGTGGACTTCTACCACTGAGAGAAGAGAGTAGTCCTCTGCTTTTTCTTAAAGATGGAGGGATGTTGTCGTGGAAAGTTATCAGGATAATGATGTAGTAGGAGCTTTGGAAACTTATCATAAGTATTATGTGGGATTTACACTGGTTTATGAGAATACTTGCTGGTTTTGCTGACCAGTGATGATTCTGTACAATTATTTTTTACTTTTGCCTTGTTTGCCCTTGGTAGTGCCTGTGGGTCTAGACAAATGAATGAATCTCTTTTTATGCCCCACAGAACAAAGAACAGTTTTCTGAGGGTGAAGGTTACAAACATGTGTTTGACGATGAGGATGAGGAACCTGTTTTAAAAGAACCCAAAAGGAAGGTGAAGTATTCTTCTTATAAAGCTCTGCATTGATTGTTGTATTAACTCAAATGGGTTTTGTATGCACACTCTGATGTTTTTGTTGATTTGCTATTTCGAATCCTTTTTCTATCTGCCTGCTTTATTCTGTCTCCTTTCTGTTTGAAAGGGGAAATATAATTTATACTTTCTAAAGAGCTTAAGTCCCATATTTTATTCTGAATTCAGAAGCCTTTCTTTCCTTTCCTTAAGGAGCGGAAAGCAGCAAGGTTAAGTAAAGAAGCCATTAAACAACTACATAGTGAGACCCAACGACTTATTAGAGGTAAAACTTAAGTTCTTTATATGTAGAGGGGTATGCACTGTTAAGAAATTCGGGGAGAAAAATGGAAGATATTACCTGAAAGATTAGAGCCTTCTTTCACCTAGTGTGAGTTATTTAGGGTTGAAGGGCTCAAGACTCTTTTTATTCAAGGATCTCTTTAAACTGTGCTGTTTGTGCCTTGTTGGATGTCTGTGCTGCACAATACTTTAAATTTTGACTTGAAAGTCAAGCCTCTTTGAATTTCAGAGATATCAAATAAATGCCTTGCATGACATTTTAAATCTTTTGCTTTCGTCCTCTGTTAGAATCCTCTGTGTCTCTCCCATATCATGTGCCTGAGACCAAAAGCATTCATGACTACTTCAAGCGTAGACCTCGACCAGTCTGTCAAGGAAATGCCATGGCCTTGCTGAAGTAAGGACACAAACCTTCCTCAGAATTTTTTCATAATTTTTGAGGGTATCCTAGCTTTGCTTTTGAGCAGAACCAGACTTTTGCATGCTGTAGGCTTTGTATGACATGCACGTCTGCTCTGTGTACAGGCACAGCTTTTTGCTGTTTTAATGTTAGCTGCTACTTTGACTAAAGTATTAGGAAACTTTCTTGGGCTTCTTTAATTCTGTGAACAGCTGGAATTGAAGTGTTACTGTAAGATAAGGCTGTGCTGCACACTTGACAGTAGTACTACTGATGTAATCAGAGCCTAGTAGTAACTCCAGATGAAGTAACATGCCTGTGCGAAGTTATTTTCAAGTGGTTTAGACTGGACCCCAACATTTCACTTGGACTACTTACCACTTTTTTGAGTAACGTGTGGTAAAATATTTAAGCTACTCTTGTCACACAATTTCTCTAGAGTTTTATACTGTGGTAATTTAGCTAACTAGTGCAAACTCTTTACACTACTCTGCATTTCCATATCTCCTCAAGATGAAGTTTTCTTCCTACACATTCTTGACAATAATAAGAAAAGGATTTCTGAGTTTGTTTTCAGCCTCTTCTCCCCTTTGACAATAGCCATGGGTGGTATATTTCTTTCTGCCTTCATCAGGTCCACTAAATACCATCTATCCCTAAGTGAAGAATCTGCAGACACTAAGACCTTGAGCACAGATGGCAAAGTTGGGCGAGTTGAAAGTGATCAATCAGCAGCTAATGAACCAGAAGCAAACTCTGGCAGGGATGATGATACTGCTGTGAACAAGCCTCTTGTTCATGTAGAGAAGAACTTGGCAGAAGATGGTGCTGAAAAGTCCAGGCAAGAGAGTGATGACCCTCCTCCCATGGGGACTGGAACAACTGGTAGTAACACAGAAGAACAACAGTGCTGTAACTTCCTAAGCACTGAACAAAAAGGGAATGAAATTCCTGTAGCAGTTGGAGGAGATGCTCTTGAGCAACAAGACAAAACAGGACCGGACTTACATTGTGAGAAAAGCAACCAACAGGTGGGCCCTGGATTGGTGGCACAACCTGAAAAAGTGAGGAAGTCCAAGCTGGATAAACTCCGTGAACTGGGCGTAGACCTGTCCATCAAGCCAAGAATCTGCTCAGGCAATGAATCCTTTATAAACCTCGAGGAGTCAGATTCAAATAAAGGTATCTACTGGTGATAGCTCTTTAATGGTGAATGATTTATATCCATTTTGCTATAGTGTTGATACTTAATTTAGTAGTAGCTAATATCAAGTAAGGACAAGTCAGAGCAAAAATATTCTGTAACGGCTTATTGGTTTATTTGCCGAATAGAATGGTTTCGCAAGTGTTGAAATACTTAAAGACTTAGTTTTTATCTAACCTCCTTGGACAATGAAGAATTTCAAGACCTACTCTTGATACAATGTTAACACTTTTTAATGCTGTAAAATTAATTTAATTTGCATTTTGAAATGTGTTTAATATGTATTTAAAGAACTGGAAGCCTTGAAAGCACGTTTCTTGAAGCACGCTCTTAAAACATCAAAAGCCAAAGCTGAACGGACCATAAACATGAACATTATTCGTAAGGAAACTACATCTGAAGGCAAGGAGGAGCTGAAAGCAGATGTGGTTCCAGCTGTTTTAGCTGCAGAGAGCCTGGATGAAGCAGTCCACACTAAACCAGGTTGGTTTGGCAGAGGTGATGATGGCTGAGTTGAAAAATACTTTGTCTTTATTTCTCTCTCGTTCCCCTTTGCCATTGCTGCCCTATGAAATAGAGATGAAGTTACTTGAAACTACCTGCTCCAGCTCTTACAGCTGGCAGATAAAATAGTAAAACAGAACCCAAACATTTTTGTAATCCCCTTCTGTGTGCAGTTACAATAGTTTGGAAGCCAGCAGGCAGGGAGGTGAAGGACTTGCTGTAGTACATCTGATATATTAATTTACTCCTGTCCAGGTGAAAAGCTGCAAGTGCTGAAAGCTAAACTGCAGGAGGCCATGAAGCTCCGCAGGAGTGAGGAGCGCCAGAAGCGGCAAGCGTTGTTTAAACTGGATAATGAGGATGTGGAGGAGGAAGAGGAGGAGGAAGAGATGACTGATGAATCAGAGGAAGAGGAAGAAGGCAATCATGAGGTCTGTATGCAACATTTTTACATAACCTAGGCAGCTTCTGAATTCTGCTGCCTCTCCCCAACAAAACAAGACTTTTGTATACTATTAGTATTAGGGAAATTGCCCAGAATTCTTCCTAGAAGCTAAAAAATTGCTACAGTTGGTCTGGTCAGGGTTTGCATTGTCTAAAATTGAACTTAGTAGTACTTAGTTCTCCAAACAGCACTAAAACCAAATGAAAGTGTATAAAAGATTCTGCTGCCACTTTCTTTTTATGTGCCCTTAGCTCATTGCTAGCAGGGGACAAACTGAGGTCACCTGCCAGATCTAGGGTAGGGTTTGTCACAGCCTTTCCTGTTTCAAAAAGATCAGAGCAGCTTGTCTGTTCAAGGCACTTCTGTGTCAGTTGCCTGAGTGGAGTAGGTGCAGGTAGGAACTGTGAATGCCACTCAGCTTCATTCTCCACGTGTTAAAACATGTTCTTGAAAAGCATGTGAGGAAAGCATGACACATCAAAGCAATAATCACTGAATCCCTGCTATGTGGGGATGGGTTTTAGAGTGTGGAATTTCTGCTTGGCGAGGCAGAGGAAGATAATGAAGATACAGAAGAGAAACGTGTTGAAGATGGTGATAAAGAAACGGACAAAGAATCAGTTGATGGAGAAAAGCTGGATAAATCTGTGCACTGCGACTCTGTTCCCAAACCGCCTTCCACAGAGTCTACGCTGATGCTTTTTAAGGACAGCTCATCAAAAATGGGGTAAATAAACACAAGTTTTAAGAATCATGTCTGAGCCATTTTAAACTTGATCAATACCCATAGATGTTTTGATTTAAAGTGCTTCTTATAAACATTTTTCTGCCTTGTTCTAGTACTTATACGTGCATTTGTATATCTCTTTATTCCACTAAACAGTTAGTCATTTTTTAATCTGTTTCTTAAAGGAAGTGCACTAGATGCATTTTGTTTCTTGCAATTAGGTTTGACAGACATTCTCTTCCTGATGAGAAACTTGAAATGGAAGAATCTGCAGACAAAGGACCTACCAAGTTAGGTACAGTAGAACTATTGTACATGTGCCGTGTGAAAAAGTCACCAGCTAGAAGTTTTTATTTGAAATTGATATTCAATTTTTTCATCACCTGTAATTATATGGTATGATTACAAAAGTTTAGACCGGAAAAAAAATTTGGAAAGCTTGAAAAAGACTAAAATAAAATAAAGTTCACAATGATACTAGAAAAAAACAGAAATAGTCAAACTAGTAAGATGAAATTTGGTAAAAAAGCGTAATGTGTCCTCTGAAGAAAGAAATCCGATGTGAACACAAAGTGAATTTTTAGCAAAGTGTCAGTGTTGCAAAATAGTATCTTGAGGCTTTACTGGATCACAAATCAAGTTAAGTGCTATTCTTTTTTTCCCCCCAGAGGATGATGATTCCTTTTCTCTCCCAACACTAGCGAAAGAGAGTAGTCATAACAGCAGCTTTGAGCTGATCGGCTCCATGATCCCCTCCTATCAGCCCTGCAACAAACAGGTGTCGCGTGGAGGGAACTTCTTACCTGCAGCAGGAGGTTTCAGGTCACCATCCCCAGGCTTCTTCAAAACAAGCTTTATCAGCTCTGCTTCTAAGGTGAGGTTCTTAGTCCTTTTCCTGTCACATATTAACACAGTGGATAGCGGATAAATGTATTTTATTTTGACTGTCAGATCTATCAAAAGAACAATACCAGAAGGCATCATCTGGCCACAAGCTTTTCAGTGAGATTTCAGAAAAACAAACTGTCCCTGGAGTTTAAAATACCTCCACGTTGGAATGAGTAAAAATTACATAACAAAAACTTAGCATCTTTTCTTTGTTTTAGAATATAATCTGGTTTTAGATCTAAAATATGTTAATGGTAAGCATTTTTAAACATACTTGCATGAGCTCTGCAATCTGATGTCAGTGAACTCCTGTGATTTATCAGCCGTCAGGACATACTTGGCTCCTGCATGGTGTTAATCCTGTGGAATAGCTTAAATCTTCTATCCTGTCCTTGCTTTTGAATTCTAGGCTTGCAAAGAAAATAACTTTTGTATTTTTATATTCCTTTGACTAGAGCTCAGGAAAGATGTCTGAACCTTCTCTTCCCATAGAAGATTCCCAGGACCTGTATAATGCCTTTCCTGAGCCTAAGAATTTATTTCCAGGGGCTGGGGAGTCACAGTTTCAATTTTCTCTGGAAGATGACACTCAAAGCCAGCTGCTTGATGCAGATGGGTAAGTAATAGATGTTAAGGGTGGTGGCTTGTGCCCTTTTACAGGACAAGCAAGACATTTCTAACTGTAGACTTTCTTTCAGGTTCTTGAATGTTGGACAACATAGGAGTAAATACCAGTCCTCAAAGCATCAGCTGCCTCTGGCTAGCATGGATGAGAACGCGATGGATGCCAATATGGACGAGTTACTGGACCTGTGTTCCGGACAGTTTAGCAGTCAGGCTGAATGTGGGCCTAACACCAGCAGCAACAAAAAACAGAACGTGGAAGAATTGCTCAATCTTTGTTCAGGAAAATTTGTTTCCCAGAGTATGTCCTGAATTGTGTTTTCATCTTGCTGGTCACTTGATTTCTAAGCTTTATCCTGAGCTACCTTTCAGTTCTGGGTACTAATGTGGGACTTGCAAGAGCTCTAACAATTTGTCACCTTGGTGGGAACACACCTGGCACTTCTGGGATGCTCGCTGACATTTTAAGACTGCAAATATATCTAAGTTGCAATCTTTCTACTTTTTGTAGTAGGGTCTCCAACGTGGGCATCTTTGGTATCTTCCAAGGCAGAAAAAGACAGTGACACAGAAGATCCAATGGCAGAAGCTCTAGCACTGTGCTCAGGCTCCTTTCCCACAGACAGGTTGGCATTGGTCTTACTGAAAATGACAAGCCTTTATAGTGGTAGCTGTCTTGTTTCACTCTTACTGTGTTTTCTTGTTTGATGTAGATTCAAAATGCTGTAAGCAGAAGTTTGGTGTCTTTTGGAAGTGAAAGGGAAGAATATTGCAAACTGCTCAACATCGGTCTCTAAATCAGCAGCATGTACTGTTTACTACAGCCACTATAAAGGGAAATACTTTTTTGACATTTTCTTTCAGTAATAATGAAAGAACTTTCTTCAAACTGAGAAAAGACTGTTAGAATGTAGGACTTTTTGGGTCTGTTATGGGCTGTTGCTAAACTACAGGAACTATAACCAAATGTAAGTTGGATACTTGCATTTTTCCACTTCATTAAAGTGGAAAGGTGTATGGCTGATGGAGAAAAGGAGAAAAGGATAGTGAGACTTAAATAGAAATGTTAGGAGGATCCAAGAGGAATTTTAGAGGGGAAACAAAATCAGAATTTAATACTTGCTGTGTGTTTTCTGCCATTGAAGACCTGAGGTCTTAAGACATCAGTGCTAATGGACATTTTGGGGCATTTAAAGCTAAATGCTGTAGGGAGACTGTAGCTCTTTGAACACTCACAGGTAACTGTTGAAATCTTGCCTTGAATTATTGTGAAGTCATCATTGGAGGTGAAGCAAAAACATGTCTGTCTTTCCCCTAGGGACGAGGAAGAGGAGCAAGAGCTTGGTGATTTTCAGCTTGTAACAGATGACAATGCCTTTGATAGTGAAGAGGTATGAACTGATGGAGCAAGGCAACTGCTGCAGCATTCTAATACAACTCCATTCTACTATCTTTTTAATATAGCTATGAATACAAAGTATCATGGCTTCCAAAACAAGCTACTGCAATATTTTTAAGAGCAATGTTTGGATCTTTTAAAGTATCTCCTTAATATCATGATAGATTGGATAAAGCATCTTCACAGAGCAAATACTCGGAAAAACCTGGTGGTGTAGTCTGTGTTTATTGAGGAACAGAAGAAGCTGTTACAAAGTAATCTACTTTCAGAAATTCCTTTCTGAACTTCCTCTTTGGCAGGATGAAAAAAGTGGAGATAGTGATGGTGGAGAAGCAGAAGAGAGCGATGAAGAAGAACAACTGCTGAGACGTAGACAGGGCTTGAAGAAAAAACTGTAAGTACATCTTTTTCATCTTAATTGCCAGGCAGAGTAGAATATTAATAGCACTAGGAATTTAGCTGGGGAGGGAATAACTGTAGACTAAGGTTTTTTATGGTGTTGGCTCTGGCTGTTTTTTTGCTTTGGTGCTGTCATGTTGCATGAATTTAACTGTTGCTGGTGGGTTATAGAGGGTTTCTGTTACAATTCTCATTATATATGGAAATCAAAAGGCCACAATGAAAGCGCTGCAACTTTTATTTTTGACCAAAAAAATGCAGGAGTGCAGGAGTGTTGCTGTTGTTCCTCATGTCTTAAGATCTATTTTTTTTTTCTAGTAAATAAAACATCTTGTCAGCTATTGCCGTGATATTTGGTAGGCAGCTGGCAAGGAAGGAATCTGATGTATGACAATTTGGGGTGTTGTATCTTGGCAGGCTGCGTGTGGAAATGTGCAAGAACTCAAGTCTCAGGCTTTTCAAAAATTAAAGATGTATCAATTTCTCACATAGGAGATGTTATTTTTGTGTCAAAAGATAAATTTGCTTTCAAAAGACTTTTGTTGATGGTTTTTGGTCTACCAAACTGAAGTCTTAACACTCTTTTACAGAAAACTGCAGGATTTCATGGAAGATGAGGCAGAGCTGTCAGGGAGTGATGTGGGAAGTGAGGATGAATATGATGGTGAAGACCTCAATGAATATGAAGAAGAGATTATTGATGAAGAACTCCCTAGTGAAGTGGAATTAGAAAATCAAATAAAGAAATTCCATATGTCAGTGACAATACTGGTATATATTTGTGTGTGGAGTCCTGGCTCTTGGATGTAACCTGGCCTAACCTCCTCCCTGTCTGCTGTGTTGACAGGAAGACGATGCTCGATGATGACAAGCGTCAGTTACGCTTCTACCAGGAGAGATACCTCATTGATGGTGACCTGCATAGCGATGGCCCTGGCAGAACGAGGAGGTTCAGATGGAAAAACATAGGTGCCTTTCTCATCCATAGCTAATAGATGGGCTTAAAGACTGTACAGTATGTCTGTATGATATCACACTTGGTGGTCCTTCAGAAGTGAATACAGTCAGAAATAAACTGGGTTGGGGGTTGGGTTTTTGTTTTTTACTAGCATGTGTATTTTTTTGCCTCTTAAAATTTATAGCTAACTATATTTTTTGTCTAGATGATGCTTCACAGATTGACTTGTTCCAGAGAGATTCAGATAACGATGATGAAAATGACCAGTTTGATGAGACAGAAGTGAAATGGAGGAAAGAGCGATTTGAACGAGAACAGTGGCTGCGTGAGCAGGTATTGGCCACCTTCCAGAGTGGCATCTTGTTCAGTCTTCATATTATTGCTAGGGCTCAGATGGTTAGTTCCTCGAGTTAAACTAGAAAAAATATAGTTCACAAATGCATGTTGTTTCTCACTGAATCCTGCTCTTTCTCCTCTACAAGTATTGTACAGAGAGAGAAGCTAATTCAGAGGGAGAGGTAAAAAAACTGTTCTGAAACAAGTTAGCTTCAAAGCTGTAGTAAGTCTCTCATGGTGGGAGCATAACTTGAGGTTTTAGAAGTTTCAGTATTAGGTCAGACTTCTCAGCTGAGTGACACTGCAGGTTTGCTGCTCATTAATGGAACAAGGATGATAAAATACCCCAAAACAAAGCCAACAACAAAAAAAACCCTGCAATAAACTTGTGTCAGAAAGTAAATGGAATATATTTACATCATGAAAATACTTGGTCTACTTAAAATACTGAATGAAATGTTCATTCGTAGTAGGAACTTCTTCAATTTTACAAAGTGTCTTTTCTCTGCTACAGAAGGAAAAAAATAAAGAGGAGGAGGAGGAAGAAGAAATTGGTGAAGATAGCCACTTCATGAAACTAGCAAAAAAAGTAACTGCCAAGTCTCTGCAGAAAAAAGGTAAACTTGCTTTTTATTGACAAGGGCAAATAAGAGTGTTTAACTTCCAGTTGTTGCTCATGGTCGCCAGTGAAACGGGCTCAGAAAACTCCAGTGTCTAGTTTCCTTACATTGGTCTGAGCTCATGTTCTCCACAACTTGAAAAGCTAAAGGTATAAAAGCATTGAAAACATGCAGCTGCCAGGTTGTTGATAATTGTATTTACATAATAATATAGTCTGCTTCTTAAATGAGTGGAAATAAATTCTTGTTCCTCTTTTATTCTTTGCTTGCCTTTAAGTCACAGACACGGACTGTGACACTCAACCTAGCAGTTACTCCAAGTATCTGTGACTTAAGGAAAAACTATGTAATGTAGTGAAAATAAATTTTCCTTGGTTGTGTCAATGTGACTGAGTGTGCACAGCTGCTTCAAAACCGAATTTTCCCTTCTGACTGATGGAATTAATTCAGGTCATCTCAGTCGTATTGCTCATAGCATAATTTGATGCAGATTCCCCCTCCCCCTACAGTATTTAATTCTGTTGTAAACTGTAAGTTCTTCAGTTTGCTATAAAACTATTCCCTGAAATGAAGTGCAGGAGTTGATACTTTCCCTCTCTCTGCTAGCGAGCCCGGCAGTGGTGGTACAAGACATGGCACTGTTACCCAGGAACCCGTTTGAAACATTCAGACCTGCAAGTGACAGCCAGGTGGGTAATAGTCTGAAGACCTGTTTCCAAACTCCTCTGTAGAACACAGCAGAGTCAGCTGGCCCTATGTTCTGGCCATTTCTGCTTTGTGTTGTAGTGAGTAACCTTTATTAGGGAGTTTTTTCTATTAAGAGTAACTTCCTAGAAGAGCTGTCCTGTTTGTGGGAGTTAATTCAGTATTTCTTTGTTCTTCAGATAAAAAATGGGTCTCTCTTGAACAGACCTAAAGCTGTCCTTCAGAAACTAGCAGCCATGTCAGATCTTAATCCAAATGCGCCTCGAAATTCAAGGAATTTTGTCTTTCAAACACTTTCCCCAGACAAGAGTGAAGAGGCAAAGGAGAAATCAAAACTTCAGGTAAAGATTTGTGTGGAATGTGCTGCTGACCACGTAGATAATGTAGGTCTACAGGCACTAAGCACTGCCACAGAGTTAAGAGCATTGCTGTTTAAAATACTAACTTCCCAGTATGTGCTCTCACTAGAAATAATTCTCTATTAATTCAGAATTTAATCTTTTTGGAGATTTTTTTTTTTATATTCTGAAGTGTTCTACTTCCCTGTAGGTAAAGAAAAGAGTTTCCACTGCAGTAATAACATCTCTGGCCAAACGGCCCAGGGTGGAGAGCACAGAGGAAACAAGTCAGAGCCGAAGCATTTTCCAGTACTTGGAGAGCTGAATGTTGCTGTGTGGGGCCAGAGGTTGTATCTCCTCTCTTTGCTAGCTGTGGTTAGTTTCACAAATCTGCCAGCAATCATCTGGAAGGTAAACAAACTGCTCTGTGTTCTTCTACTGCCGCTTAATTCACAAGTTCCAGTAACTTCCAGGCAATGGGCTTGTTTATTCCCCTTTGTTTTTTCTCAGCGCTCCATGGTAAATGAGAGCACAAAGCCCATGCTTGGTTTGGAAGGAAATGCTTGAAAAGTGGGTCTTTCCCAAGCATTAAGGGAACTGACACTACAGTGTCCTCGCAGAACCTCACGTGGCTGGGTACTATCAGCTCCCTCTGAACACACCACTCCTGTGGCAGGGCTGACACAGAAATGCTGCGTTAGCTTAAAGCCCAGACCAGGGAGGGGTTTCTGAGTGGTGGGACAGAAGGAAGCGGTGCTGGCTGTGGCAGGACACGTGCTGTTTACACTTGCAGTACCAGGGTGGCTGTGGCTTCCTCCAGTGGCTTGTTTTCTCTAATGTTAAGCGTTGATTAGCTTGACATCTTAAGGAGTTGTAATTTATGTTTGACTTGTATACTTTTAAAAAGGGTCCTGGTCTTTTCTGAGGCAGTATAAGGATTTGTTTCCATGTTTTTATTACTGTTTATCTTCTTACACATGGATATGAATGTGTGTGTGGAGAGGGAAGAATGTAACAGACCTGGGAGAGGAAAAGGAGATGTGTCGGGGGGTTTCCTTGCCTTTGTGGGAGGAGAGTTGTTTGGTTGGCCCAGCTGAGGACTCTAAGATCCTCCATTGCATTGTTTTCATGTGTGCTGTGCTTACCCAAGAGAACCTGTCCACAGCTGAACAGCTTGCAAAGAAAGACCCCTCTAGAATGAGGAAACTGGATAATAAGGAACTAGCACTCCCAACCGTTCTAAATAGTGTCAGAGAAACTTGAGGTGGGACATACAGCACTTCTGACACTTGTGATTGCATCTTGAGTGTGTTAAAGCAGAGACCCCGGGGTAGTAAGCCAGGGGCCTGCTCTGTGAGGCTGAAGATCTCTCTGGGACTAGATGGCACGTACTTAGGATGCCAACTGGTGGAGAAGTGCCCAGAACTGTACATGTTGTAACATCATAAGCGTGTGCCTGGTCTGCTACATGTAAAATATTTTACTGTATATTATGTTTATAAATAATTATGGTACTAATTGGAGTGCAATTTTACAATAAAACATGCTTTTAATTGTGGGGGCACTTGGAATTAATTTGTAGGATTTCACTCTCTATGGGGGGGGTTTCCCAAAAAGTTTGTCTTTTTTTTTTTATTGATGCTTTCTTGTAGCCACAACTAAGCCCTTCACTAGGAACAGCTGCAATAATATTGGAATACAACAAAAACAACTCCCTTGATCTTCAGTGGAGTATAAATTATCAAGTCCTCAAGTTTTCCACTGAAGTTTGTATAAAGTCCTTGGCTCTAAGAATGTTTCTTTTTTATCAATTCAATAGTTTTGGCTCTGTTAGCTCCTAGACAAAATGTGCTTTCTCATTGCTTTGAGGTTTGCTTCTTTCAGTTCATTTGAGCAATTCCCATAATTAGCATACCTGGATTTGGGATGGGAGGCTTGGGGAAGAGAATGAAGGCAGAAAGGTCACTCCTTAGGTGTTTCTTAGAGAACAGCATAACTGAAAGATCTCTGAATAGCCAGTTGATTCTCTGTCATGGTGTTTGCACTGATTTGTAACTTGTACTTATTCAGAGCAGATTTGCTGGCCAAACACAGCTACAAAATGCTTGATGTTGCTGATCCTGCCACTAGAGCGCAGCAAGAGAGTGTTCTTCCTCTAGCAAAAAGGGACAGGAAAATGATCCAAGCTTAAACTGTACCCTGACCCAAGGGGAAATTCTTTCGTTTTCCATGCTCTGTGGCATTGTGAAGGATTGCAGTTACACAGACCTGTATTTGCTGCACTTTTGCATTAGAAGGTAGTAGCTTGAAGAGCACCTTTGGAGGGTTGGCCTTGTCCTTTGGGCTCGCTGGCCTTTCCTCTGTCTGTGCAGCCACATCTGTTTTGCTTTCCCTTTAGAATTTTCCCTTCAAACTGTGTTTTGCTTGTTCCAGACCCTAGAAAAATATCATTGGCCCTGAAGAGCTTACAACTGGCAGTACACAGAATGGGAAGATTTCTGGCTGCTGCCTTTCAGAGTCAGTGTTTCCCCAGCAGGACCCTTTCAGGAGTTCAGGGTCTGAAAGGCTGGGGGCACCCCGAATTTCCTGGCAGGGGGGTGTGTTGTGTGCTGAGCAGTGAGTCCTGGAGCAGCTGAGATCTCGATAGCAGGAGGGTTGGAACATGTGCTCAGATGCTGCAGATTGTGTCTCACTCCTGGGGATGAGAGCTGTGGGTTTTTCAGGCCTGACCCTGCTCTCCCACCCCTGCCACTGCCCCCTGGGCTGCCCTCCCCTCTTGTCTGGCACATGAACACAGCAGTGGCTTCTCATTTGCAGGTATCGATTTCCTCTTGCCCTTCCTGGCACTGAGGTGCTGCTGCTGGGCTAGCAGGGAGAAAAATCCCCCCCGTCTTGCTGCTGGAAGGGCCAAGAGTGGTCTGGGCTGGCCAGGCTGCCTGGGACTGAGGGAGGGAGGCAGAGAGGGGTGTTGGGGCAGTTGTGCACCTCAGCCTGTGCAGAAACAGTGTCCGTGGGGCTGCCCTGGGCTGAAGGAAGGGCAGCTCCTGCTTCCCTTGCTGCTTTTCCCCTCTAATTGTTTCCTGGGTTGGCTCCTGGCGGTTGGCATTGGTGAGGTCTGGTTATAGCTTTGCATGAGATGGAAAACAGTGTGCACTGTGGCAGAACACTGACTTCTTTCATCTGAGTTAGGCATCTGTGATAACTCCATCTCTCTGCTTCCCTTGCCCATGCAAGGGGCAGGAGGAAGGAAACCTTTTGGATCTGAGCTCCTGGTCCCAAACCACTCCCTGGGAGCCTCGAGGGGAGGAGCGCTGTGAGGTGTGGGGTGTTACCTGCTGGGTTTGCTGGGAGAAGGAGCTCTGGGGAACCCAAATGAGAGCGAAGAAATTAAAAAAAGAACTTCCAAGCAGAGGGAGGGGCAGCCCTGAGTGGGTGTGAAAGGTTAACATTGCAGACACGTTTATAATCAGAGCTCTTGCCACCACACGGCTCCTCCAGGGCTCAAGGCAGTCGCTGAATTATGTTTTCTTTTCCTCTTCTTTTTTTTTTCCTTTTTTGCCAAGAGACTGAAAGGGGGAGAGAAAAAAAACTATTTGTTTGTCTTGTCTAATTTAATTTATGTTATTTATCAAATAGACAGGTTATTTGGGAAACCAGATGGACCCAGGCTAAAATCATCTGTATTTCCAACATGTGAAAAATTATGTCAGAGTGGACACATGGAAAGAAGCGTGCGGTGTGTTTTGTGTGCACTCAGCACGGCAGCCTCTGCGCCTCATCTGTCCTGGACCTTTAATCAGTTGTCCAAGACCCAATATGAGGGTTAAAGGACAAAAAGACCCCCAGGCACCCACGCGAGTGTGGCCGAGAAGGACGTCTTCTAGAGCAGCCCTGGCACAATCGCTCCCTCTGCTTTCTAGCCACTCCTTGGCTGGTGCATCCTTTCTCCAGGGGTGTGGTTTTGGGTCTGTGAAAGCATCTTCAGCAGGTCCTTGGTTCTGGAGTGGAGCAGGTACTGGTGGCAGGATCTGGTTTTCTTTGGGTTCTTCATTATTAGGAAAGGAAATGCAGAAGATGGAGAGCAGCAGAAAGAGGCAGGAAGGGCTGTAGACTGAGAGGGAGCAGATATTTCAGAACACATAGAAATACAGGAGGTTTAGGTTGGACAGGAGGAGAAATGTCTTTGCCAAAAGCGTTGTCCAGGCCTGGCCCAGGCTGCCCAGGGCAGTGGTGGAGTCCCTGTGATCCCTGGAGGGGTTTCCGAGCTGTGGTGCTGAGGGACAGGGGTTAGTGGTGCCCTGGCAGTGCTGGGGGAAGGGTTGGACTCTATCTTAAAGGTTTCTGCCAACCAAAACGGTTCTGTGATTCTGGGATTGCTGATTTATTGCCAAGAGCTGCCCTTCCCTGCACCCCAGGAGCTGGGAGCAGAGCTGTGGTGGCTTCTGGCAGGGCAGAGTCTGGCCCAGCTCATAGCATGGGAAACAGCTCTGAGACTTGCAGCAGGGCTGGGTTTATGAGGTGACCTGTAAAGCAAAAAGTTTCATATTGGTCATTAATATTAATTATAACATTGCATGTGCTCTGTGTGGACAGATGTTCAGTCCTGGGGGGTTATTTTCTCTTGTATCATCCAGAAGCCCAATTTATGGCCAACTCCAGCTCTACTTCTGCAGGCAGCAGAGATCCAAACCAGCTGTAATTAAAGAAAATGACATAAAAGATTGCAGTGCAGGGGGAGGGGTGAGAAGCAAATCTTACAGCTTTGCAAGAGATTAATTTTATTTTTAGTTAATATTATTTTCTCAACTCCTCAAGGCTGTTTTTGTGAAACATCCTCTGTGCTGCTCCCTTCCCACTGGCCCATTGATTTTTCAGTATTTGATGATCCCTGTCCAAGAGGGGTGTTGCCTTGGGAGGGTGAGAGTGTGTGGCCTCCTCTGTGTCCTTGTGCCCCCCCAAAGCTGCCGCAGCATTCAGACCTTCATCTCTGCCCTGGGCTATGCTAAGTGGAGCCTGGGCACCCTCCTGCCTCCAGGCTCTGCTCAGCACACAGGTTCCTCCTGGAGGGTGGTGGGGCCCAGCCTGGCACCATCTCTTGGTGCTGCCTCCTTTCCAGCCCCCACTGCTCAGGGACTCAGTTCTGTGCAGGAAGAATAATTAAGCAGTGAGGTGCTAATAGGCAGGGGTGGTATTGCTGCTACATTCCTGTTTTACACAAAGCCTGGAGGAGGGCTTTGAAAACCTTCAGCTTCTGCAAATTAAACTCCACATTAGAAGAAAAATGCCTTTTCTTTCTTTCCTCCCTCCCTCCTGGTCTCCAGCCCTGAGAGCCTGGATGGGGTGCAGGGCCCTGATCCTACCTACTCTGGTCCCCTACATGCCTGGGAATGAGGGGGAGGGGGGCGGCTGCTTTCAGGTGGCTTTTTGTTATTTCTGTGGGGCAGCTTGGAGACACCTCCAGACCCCTGCTTGACAAACTGCCCCCCAGCAGCATGTAGAATTTTTGGCATCTAGGACACTTGCCAGCCCCAGTTCTGGTGGCAGATCCATACCATGGCCACCAGCCAGGCACTGGCTTGCCCAGCTGCAGATGGTCCCACCCAAGGGCAAAGCAGCCCTGTCCAGCTGCCTGCTGTAAAAGTAACTCAATATTGTACCTGCCCTCTGTTCCCTCTTCTCCAGGGCCTGAGGATGAGGCTCTGGGTACAAAGCTCAGAGTGAGGCACCTGGGGTGATGATCTCCCAGACCCAGCTCCTTGTATGTTGGCAGCCTTTGCTCCACCTTTGCAGGGGGGATCTAGGGAGATGAGATGACATGACTGCAGCTCCTGAGGTGTCACTGCTGCTGCCTGGCTGCAAACAGCCCCAGCCCCAGCTCCTGCAGTTGCCCCATCCCCTTCTCCTGGAAAAGGATGGAAGAAAAGGGTGCTGGTGTGAGCCCCAGTGATGGGGGACAAGCAGGAGGGGACATTGCTCCCTGCTCTGCCCTGTCACCCTGCGGCCACCTGGCTTCAGGGGCTGGAGGCCAGCAGAGCCGCACGCGCATCCTGCGAGGGGAAGAGCAATGCTCCCAACATCTGCTCCCTGTTTGTTTGTCTTCCATTCCTGTCCCTACGCTGCCTCCCCCTCCTCTTTCATCCTTCCGTCTGCACAGGCCTAAAACTAGGGCTGAAGTCGGACTGGATCTGCTCCTTATCAGTCCTGTGTGACTTCCCTGAGATCCCATTTGTGGCCCTGCCAGGGGGGGATGGGACCTGCTGGTGTCCCTCCCGTGCTGGTGTCCTGCCCTAGCACAGGCGCAGCTGAGTGGGGGTGCGGGGGTCCCTGCACCCCATGACTTCCGCTCCTTGTGCGTGAAGCTCCGGGCACCAGTCCCTGCTCGAGGCCTGGCCCTGCACACCCAGCCCCTGGGGCAGGGGGACCCCCTCTCCTGCCACGAGGGAGCTGGCCCATGCCAGTCGCTCTCCATCTGCACCCCCGGCCCTGTGCTGCCACCTTTCCACCCCTCCCAGTGCCCTGTCCAGCTGCCTCGCCTCGGTTCAGGCCATTCCTTTCGGATCTGTTTTGAGTTTCCTGCCCCATCCCCTGCTCCCTGAGGGCTTCTCTTGTTCAGCGGTGGGTGCAGCTGGGGGGTGACTGAGACCTGTGCCCACGCCCCGTGACCACCAGCCTGGCACCCACTCGCCGCCCCCCTGGGAGTGCTTGGCCACCCCCCAGCAGCCCAGGCTGCCCACCCCAGTGGGCTGAGGGTCCTGTCCTGGCTGCAGCATCCTTCCGTGGGGACGGCCACACAGCCTGGGCTCACTGAACCCAGGACACCAAGCGCAGAGTTCCTCTGCACCAGTCCCAAAACGCTTCACGCTGAGCACCCTGGGGATGCACACAGCCCCCTGTCAGCCCCTGCGGCTCTGCTGTGCCCGGGAAGGGCTGGCACCGGCTGCTGCCTGGCATTGCGGAGGTGCCCGTGTGGCAAAGGAAGAGCAGAGAGAGCGTGCCTCAGCCCCTGGCTCGTGCACCTCCCAAAATGTGCCCGGGACTGAGGGAGTGGAGCCACCCAGGCCCCCTCAGTGCTTAGCTGGGGCTGCAGCAGGACCAGGTTCTGCCACCTGGGCTGCCCTGGGGGTCCCCATGGGCTGCTCCGGGGGTCCCTGTGCCTCCTGCTCCCCAGGCAGGCTCAGCCCTTGAGTCTCTCGCAGGCACAGAGCAGGGCGGGCATCGCTTTGGCACTTCCCCGGATCCCTCCCGCCCCTTCCCCGAGTCGCTATGAATAAATCATTGTTTTATTAAAGAGAAGCAGCTGCTTTTTTTCTTCTTCTCTTTTTTTTTTGCCACTCCAGCCATACCCACGCGAGCCCTTTGGCACATGCTCGAACGCCAAAGCCCCATTGAGGGCCCCTGAAGCATAGCAATTGATACACAGAGATCCCCAAATCCCATTCAGCGCCCGCTTTTCTGCACGAGCAGCCTCTAAACAGCTCATTCACTGCTCTTTTTGTCGCCGGGGTTAAGTGGTTAAGTGTGTGCGGATCCCATAAAAGGCCTTTACTCCATGAAAAGCTATATTTACATTGTAATCACCAAAGAACTGTTTAGGCCGTCAATAGCGGGATGGAAAGGGGCAGCCACGGCGGGGGCTCGGCTGCGTGCCCCTCACCTCTCCCGCTGATCCCCCCCGGAGCAGGACTTTTGTGGGATTACGTCCCCCCGCGCCAGCTGCCGGGGGGCCGCGGGAGCCGACGCTCTTTGTCTGGGCGCCGAGCCGGGGGCAGCCCAGGCACCCGGCCCAGGCACCCGGCCCAGCCGCAG
>WTSP01027219.1:22829-39191 GCA_025331215.1 Actenoides lindsayi | reverse complement strand
GGTGGGATCTCACCTCAGAGCAGAGTAGAGGGGGAGAATCCCCTCCCTCAACCAGCCCGAGGCTTTGCCCACACTTGGAATGAGCCCTGATTTCAAATAGGTTGTAGCTGCTCTGTCACAGGCTCCTAGAGTTGTCAAGAGTAAGGTCACATGTATCACCATGCTGTTCTGAAGGAGGTACACCAGTGTCTGGTTCATACTAATTCAACACCTTATGACAGTCTTTGGTTTTACTAGATATTGAGCTTTATTTTGTGCAGTTGATGCCAAAGACCACCGGTCCAACAATAAGTCAAGTGTGAAAATGCTTTCCAGAGACAGCTGTATATGGTTTTTTAGTCTATGTCTATATCATATTTCATTATTAATCCAGAAACGTACACACTTTGTGGTTTGGTTTTGTTTGTGTGTTGTTTTGTTGTTCATGTTTTGTGGGGTTTTTAGGGTTTTTTTGTGTGTGTGTGAGGGGTGTTTCTCTATTTTTCCTTTTTTTTTTCTTCTTATAGAAAATAAAGGGATTAAGAAAAACTTCCTTAGAAGGATTTTTGGTTCAGCAGCTCTTAGGCAAACTCTACTTACTGTCTTACTGAGAGGGCTGGAAGAAAAGAGGACGATACTGACTCCCAGGTTCTAGAACATATCCTTGACACTCAGGGCCACAGCCTACAGGAGCCTAAAACTGGTTTAAGGACAGGGTAGGAGACTTCAAAGGGTGTCTTTACCTTATACCACCTGAACTGTGCTGAGCTGCCAGGCAGGAACTGGACTAGAAGTGTCTGTAAATAACAAGAAAAATAAAATAATGTGAATTTTCCTCACTCAGTGTACCAAGATAAACACAGTTCAGAATTACTTTTCTGCTGAGAGCCTCATGGAACAAGTTGAAGCCCTAGAAAATGCCTGGGAGCTGCCAGAGCAGGCTGCTCCATAGGGGGAAGGGTAAAGAGAAGAGACAAAACTCATTTAGAAAAAGCTGCACCATTTGGTAACTTCAAATAAAAATTATTTTCTATCTAAACCAACTGAGCAAGAGTAGCAGCACTGCTCAGAAACAAACCTGAACACAGAGTGCAGTTTTGTGCAGTCTCCCTCTCCACATTTCATTTCTGGTTTTGCACGGTTATATGCGCTGGGAATGAAACCCCAAGAAGAGCCAAGGACCTTCACGCCTTGTTGGTCACTTTATTTTCCAGTCGTGCCATCACCAGAATCACATCTCCTCCTGGTCTGGCAGGGGCCCAGGTGATCTGGATTTCCCAGTTTATTTATGGAAGGGCACCAGTCCTGACCTATGGGAGGGGTCCCTGCCTGGGTGGCCTGAGCGGGCAGCATGGGCCCTGTCCCCCCATGTGCCACTGCCCGACACCCTTTCCCTACCCATGCCACTGTGCTCAACACCTCCCACCTTCACCTTTCCTGGGGCACAGCTTCTAGATATGCTGCTGGCAAGGTCACCCCACCTCAGATGTAATCCTGTCCACTCTGGCCCTCGCCTGATGTTACCTGCTGCTGCAAACATCCCATCCCACCCCATCCCATCCCATCCATGCGCTAGGCCTGAGCAGTCAGAAAGCCCATAGTCCTCTTGGTAGTGCTCTTTTATATCAACAAAGGTGTGGGTACTTGTTAGTAGATGATGAATGGAGGCACCACTGACCTCCTGGAGTCTATCCCCACTCTGGCCAGCTTGTGCAGGCACCCAAGGGTCCCCAGCACTGCCAAAAGCTCCTTTAATTCATTACTCTTCTCTGAAGTTTGGCTGGTGACTGCATTAGATTTGTCTGCCTTGTTTGATGGGTCTTTGCTTTTTTCTCTCCTGCTTTTGTGGAAGGACCCAGTTTCTAGATTTCACAGTCAGAAAAAGCTCCCTTAGGTAAAATGACCTGGGCACATTAATCCTCTGACATTTCAAACTCACAAGGCAAGAACTAATTAAATACTGATATTGCTTTAGATCTTTCAACTCAGAATGGACAAATGAGGATGGTGTTCCTGGTGGGGAAAAAAGCCATCCTAACAACAAAATACCCAAGCAACCAAAAAACCCCAAGTATTTCCATCTCCCAAAAGAGCTTTTTTTCCTCTTTGATGTATTTTTCCCTCTTGGAAACAACTAGCTTGTCTCACCAGAGATAGTAAGCTCTTCACATATTTTGAGGGGAATCTTCTTATACTTTTGTCTCAATACATACAGTAAAAATCAATCCTCACAGCCACTCTGAAAGTCAGTGGAAACAAAAGTTTTGCTTTTAAGTGTCCTTTTACAGACTATGCAAATCAAAGGTTAGGATATCAAGGATTTTAGGCTGGAAAGTAAGTAGAAACAAAACCAAAACCAGCTTATGGCTGACCTAAATTTGCCCAAGGTGGGAAAAGAGAAAAACACTTAAAGCAGCTTATCACCTTTGGAGAACTGCATGAGTCAACATCAAGTGTTTGGCTGGGTTAGCTAAAGGTAAATGAGACTATTAAAAAAGGGCTGGAGGATTTAGATAAGACAGATGGCAACAGAAAAGGTAAGAAACCTAAGAAGATAATACAAGGGTTTTCCAGGAAATTGAAATCCAAAATCCATAATACAGGCAAGACAGAGGACCTAGTTTGGGTCTTAATGTAAGAAACATCATGAAGGGACTGAGAACCAAAAGAGAAACCAAATGTGAACCTCCTGTAAAGCAGGGAATTATACTGCCAGTATTTGGAACAGTTGCTCTTCTGTCCGCTTTCAGGAAAGGCCATTAAAATAAGTCTTCCTTGGCAGACAAAGTAGGAGAAGGTAAAAACACACAAACAACCAACAAAGCAAAAATTATTATAGTGCATTAAAAATATATTGTATTAGAATCATAGAATCATTAAGGTTTGAAACGACCTTCAAGATTATCAAGTCCCACTGTCTAGCCAACATTATCAGGAACACCAAACCATGTGCCACATCTAGACGTTTTTTGAACACCTCCTTACACCCACAGCTGCCCAGGCTGACTGTAAGATGCTTAGAAATATCCCTGTTTCTGATATTGCTTCATAATGGACAAGGTCAGGTTCCTGCACCGAGCAATTTTAGGAACGCACAGCTCCTCCGAAGCCAGAAAACAGGCTACAGCTTTTCCTGTGTGTGCAGCCATGCAAACATGGACTGCCACACTCTTTCCTAAATACCACCAGTGGTTTAAAGGATTCAGGTATTTTGATTCCTCAGCAGTTTAGGATGATGACCGGAATGGCTGCTCTTAAGGGTATAAGGATATTCTGGGTCTGAGGTGGGAAACGGCAGAAACTGATGGAAGGGATGGTTTGGGTCAGTAGCTGAATGTCAGAGGAGGTCATTGCTCCAGGGGTAGCGATGCTGCCTCAACCAGATCAAGTCAAATCAAATCAAAGTTTGACTTTGCCAATATACTTCAAAAGTTATGCAGGGCTATATATCCAGGTCTGGTTATAAAGTAAACAGACGTGCTGAGTGGAAAATGGCCAATTTTTGCCTGTTTTGTCATGACAGAACAAAAATGCAACCATTTCTGTAGGAATAGAATAGATAAAATGGAGCAGAGTCAGCATTAGTTTGTTTTTTCTCAGCCCTCTCACTTTCTGACTGGTATTGTAAAATACAAAATTGCACTTTTAAAGGGGTGGTTGTTTAGGTCTTTTTTCATGCTTCCAGCAGGCTACCCTTCCCTTTTCTGGGCCTCAAATACCACCTTTTTTCCCCCTCTTAGTATCAGAGAAAGTATATCCTGCATTAGGGTATGGCAGATGTTTGAAAAGAAAACGAAAATTGAAGTTTTTGCAGTCCAGGGAATGACAGATTGTTAATAACCCATAATATGCAGGCTTTCCATCTGCTATGATTGCTTTCAGGTCAGTTGGCCCTAGGAAAGCAGGAAGGAAAAAGAAAGCTTCAGTGAATGCGAACAAAAAAACTTCTATTAGCCTGCAACATACACGTGAACTCCAAGCCACTATTCCCTGGAAATGCAAAAGTTGGCTCTGCTTATATTTCTGCTGCTACGAATAAATCCCTCCCTTTGCAGGAAAGGCACCAGACAGACCTTTTCCATCCAACGGCCTCAGACAAAGGCGCAGCCTCAAGTGCTTTTGTTCCCGAGGAGGGATCTCCTCTCAGTCAGAAACCCTCCTCAAACTGTTCCTCTGCCACAGAGAAGTGCAAAGGTTCCCCCTCCTCAGCTGTCCCGTGTGCATCGGGCCCCTCCTGGATTGCAGCGTCGTCTGCAAGCTTATTTGGAGAATGGAAGATCACTGGCGGGGTGAAAAGTCCTCTTGAAATGGACATGTGCTTTTGAGCTGACTAACACGGGGTTAGTTATCCAGGGAATGAAATGACAATTTTGGTCCACGAGTTACAAGAGCAATAGCCTGTTGTTGCTGCAAGTATCCTAAGGATCTTATCTAATTAATGCTTAACATAGTTTTGAAAAAAAAAACCCCAAACACCATAGGCTAGTTCATGGTTGTTTGTAGAAGAGGCACAACTGTTTTCAAAACACTTCCTGCACTGAAATGGTGGTACGATTTGACCTGTACCATTGAGAAAAAAAAAAAAAGGGGGGGTTTGGAAGGAATATTTTTTTTTAATTTAAAAAGGTAGCGTTTGGCAAGAAGCCCCAGAGAGCTATCGATTGTTTCTCCCCTTGCCTAGCGTGCTGCTGAGAACAAGTCACGTGCGGGAGGGGACGGTCTCTACTCTTTCTGCTTTTCATAAGCACACTGGCATGTTTGAACATCGCTCTCATCAGGAAGTACACGCAGCACTTTTTTTTTTTTTATTATTATTATCGCAAGTGCAGCACCCTTCTGAACACAAGCTTGTGAACGCCTTTTGTCAAAAGACTGGAAATACTAAATAAGTGAACTTCAGGCTTCTGAAGGGAAGTGCTGTACTTGCAAGGCTAACGAAACAAACTTAGCTACTGGAAGAAGAGGAGAGAGAATTGAGATCAGCAAGCACACGGGGTTGCTGGTGCAGTACACCTGCAAGGTAATAAACTCCCTTTTCTTCTCTGGACTTGGTTTTTCTTGTATAATGCCTGGCTATCTATAATCCAGCACGAGACTCTCTGAATCTTAGCTGGACACGGATTGAACAGCTACATTTATCATTGTTAATTCAGGTACCAAACAATGTACGTTCAGGTTCAGCTGTGGTGTCAAAATGGGAAGGAACAGCCCTAGGTCTTTCTGAGCTGCCACAGAAGTTTTGCTGCTGTTGGCTGTATGCTTTTGAAAGAAGAGATTGACATACCTAGCCAAGGAGCACAAGGTCCTTTTCTGCCAACCACACTACAGTTAGTTGTGGAAGGTTGAATTTAAAATTCGGGGCTACCCCACTGAGCTCATGTAGACTTACATCCTTACCCCCTGGTACTTATAGGTCAGCTGGTTCAAGTTAGGTCACTTTGTGCTGGTAAAATGCCTTCATTTACAACTCCACAAAACTCTAATCCAAGCAAGTAAATGGTGAAGGTGATTCATCAGGTGACATGCTCCCCTGAAATAATCAGTAACCAGATCTGTTCTCCCCTTTTTGCTCCTGGATCTTTGCTTCACTGTGGCAGCTGCCTTAGTCTACTGGAGGACATAAATATGTACCTTACCATTTCTGCTGGTGCTTGAAAGCCAAGTAGTGAGTGCATCACTTCTCCTCTAAAGGCTGTGTCTTTGGTAGCCTCTCAGCTTTCAATAGGGGAAATTACTTATAGACAGACACAGACTGTCAGTCAACTTCTCTTCTGAAAGACCTGTACCAGTGTAGACCTTCTTATTATCTACCATGTGTTGTATCTGTTTCACAACAGTGCTCATGAAAAATCTGTTGCCACTAGGGAAGTTTTCCTTGGCATCCTAGTGTAACTCTGCCTTCACAAACTATGTTGTATCCTATTTAGTTAAGATTAAATAAGGGGTGCGTAATCCTTCAGCTTGCAAGTTACTGCTTTCCCTCTGAGAGGCAACTGCATTGTAGTACCATGTGAAGGTGTGCTTGTGTGTAAAGCCAGCTTTCCACACCATCTGTACAATTTAAAATGGTTCAGCCTCTCTTGCATAGACAATACCCAACTGTTAAGGGTTTTATGAAAATGGCTGACTCAACATGTATGAAATACTTCTTCAGCAAAGTGTGTTGCTTTCATATCAATGAACTCTGGACAATCGTGATGGTTCTGCTTTTCTCCATGAGAACTATCAGTAAGTTAGGGTCACCCACCCAGAGGAAAGGAACTAGCTTTAACAGCTGGGAGAGGAGTCTTTCTGTTCTTTGCTTGCTTTTGCATGGGAGTCTCCACTACCACGTGCCCCAGTCTGCTCCTCTGTAGGTGAGATGTGAAAGGAAAGACCCGCACGTGGGATGAGTCAGTAAGGTAAAGAGCAGTGCTGTCATTGTTAGCACCTTTTTCCAGCATTGCCTCGAAAATAAAGGGCTTTTTTTAGAACTGGCATCCCAGGCAAGCAACCGCCTTTCTGTCTCTGCTGGTTGAGAGAGAAACACCAGACCAGACCTGAACAGTTTGGACTAACAATTGTTAGTTAAGACTGAAGAGCCTCAGGTTGTGCCAGGGGAGGTTTAGGTTGGATAGCGGGAAAAATTTCTTCACTGAAAGAGTTGTCAAACATTTGAATAGGCTGCCCAGGGAAGTGGTTGAGTCACTATTCCTGGAGGTATTTAAAATACATGTGCACATGGCACCTTGGGATATGGTTTAGTGGTTGAATTGACAGTGCTAGGTTAACAGTTGGACTGGGTGATCTTAAAGGTCTTTTCTCACCTGAAGTATTCTACAATTCCATGATCATTTTTCAGTGGCCTCTTTCCTTTCTTTCTGCTTTTTCTATTCATCTTTCCAAGCCAGGCACTGCCTCTTGCTGCAGAGCCATCTTCAGCCCCCTGTGCTTTGGTAGTGCTGGTGAATCATGTCAAACAGCAGGGTCAGCTCTGACCTTGCCTCTGCTTGGTCAAGGTGCCTTTTGGAGATAAGTCCCAGGACCGTGTATGAGGCAGGGAGATGAACCTTCCTTCAGAAGAACTAGTGGTAGAGCTTGTCTGTGCCATGCGAGCACCTGAGGAGGAGGGACAGGAGGCACAGCAGCAGAATTAGGAGCAAAGTAGGGGCTGGAAAAGCATGAGTGCAGCACCCAAGGTTGGACTTGGGTCAAGAGTCAAGTGGACCCTGTGGTGAGCACAGGCCAAGAGGATTTTTAGAGTAAGCCACCATGGTGGTTTGCACCTATACATGTAACTATATACTAATAAGTAACACCAACACAACAACAGTTGAGAAATGGCACAGCCAGAACACCACTTGGTCTAGTTTTGCCAAACACAGGTCTATAGCTGGATGCCCTCCAAATCAACAGTTACATCATCTGTTCTTGAACCTCCAGGATACATACTTCCTCCTAACAAAGATTAGTCACATTGCTACTTTATCTCTTTTTTATGGTTTTCTTTTTGCATCCCCGCCCACTCAGCCTCATCTAATAAAATTCTCAAGCTTTTAGTTGACTATCGTTGCTATTGGCCCAGGGTGGTGTTACAGTGCTACAAGTTTGGGGGGTATTTTTGTGGACTTGTGCAAGTTTAGCCAGTATTGGCTGTCAGAGACTCCACAGGTTTTGTTGGTTGCGCTGCTCACAGAAGACCAGTGTTTTTGCCAAATTTCTCCATCCTGGCAGATAATTCTTGAAGTTGATGAAGAGTTGCAACTAAACGTACCACTATGAGCACTGGCAGCTCAGTTTCCATTTTCTGGGAAATGACATGTGGATGTGACACTTGGCAGAGAAAAAAGGGTCTGGAGAGAGTGGAGAGGGAAGGAGTAATGCTGTTCCCTCAAAGCCTGCAAGCTCCAGAAGATGAATAATTTAGACCAGAGTTTTTAAGTAGACAGAATGAGACCGTACTGCTATTCTCCATAATCTGATCCTCTGAGTTTCTTTTAATCATTCTAGGAAATAATATGCAGATTGGAGTTTTAGCAGGACTTCCAAGTACTCGTCAAACCAAATCAATTCTTGCATTAAAAAAAAAATTCTTTTTAGAAACCCATTTCTGAGAGACTTAGTGCAAAGCATGTGCTGCTTATGCAAAAGGCCTGGCTCATGTCTAGCCCACACCAGATGGGATATTGGAAAAATAACATGACTACAGTATGAAGAACTAAATCTAAAGAGAGACTTAAGTCACCAATTAAAATTTCAAACTTTAAAATTAACTGAAAAACAAGTTAGCTACTGGCAGTCTCCTTTATGAACACTTGCCAGCGTGTGGCAATATCTTCTTTTCTTGCTACCTGTAAGTAATGGCACAAATGAGCTATAAACTGTGACTCCTTGCTCTCTTCTTGTGTTCCTCCGGCCTTGTTGTATACACAGGGGTGAAATTTCTTACTGAGACCTCAGCGCTCAAAAAAGTCCCAGTAAGGAAGCTCCTATGCCACGTTTTTACCAACAGAATTTGTTTCATTTCTCCGAGGCTCCCCATCAGAGCGAGGTGCAGGTTTAGCTGTAGAGCTGCATCTGATGTGCAAGGGATTATCTGATGTTACGTACTGGCAAGCTGCAATAATACCCTACCTCCTGCTATCCGTCTGCACTTAGCCTCCTTTAAGAGACCAACCTTTGAACTCTTGTTTGATTCTTATCTGTACAGCCACCTTGGGTAGGACTCTTCTCAATGTATACTAGTAACAGCCCAGTGTACAAGGCTGTAAGGGTTTTTTAGTGCTACTGCTGGAAATTCCTCTTACTGCTTGGGAATGAGTTTTTATATTATTCTACATAATTACTTTATATAATCACGTTATAATTTTTATTTTTATATGTAGTCTATTTTATATTGTTATTTATATTTTTATATTAGTGAAAAATGAGTATATATGAATGTTAAACAAATTATTTCATACCTATAAGGAATACCTGTAGTGGGGAAGGCTCTGCTGGTTTAAGTAGCATCAGTGCCTGATATGAAAGGCCAGATTAGATCTTTCCAAGGAGGAACTTGAGTTTGAATAAGCATAAAATAATGAAAAAGAATGGCATAGCCTTTAAAATTTTCTATTTCTGAGAGAACTTGAAAATTAAATAAATGCTTGGTCTGGTTTCCAGGGCAAAGGGAAGCTCCTGTTCCTGGGCTCATCGACTAGCTAATGGAATTCACCATAGCCTCACTTTCTGTGTAGCGGAGACACTGAAAAGTGCAGAGCAGCTTAAAACACTCTTTAAGCTGTTCTGGGTTGCACTGGCAGATGGGCTCAAACAATCACAGGGCACAGAAAAAGGTTTTACCTTTGCTTCTCTGCATCCCAAGGGTTGTACGCACACCAGCTCTACCTTCCTAGGCACAGCAACAGAGGAGCAGCAACCCTGTGCCTGTTTTGCATCATGTCTGTTCTCCTTTTTTCCCCCTCTGTATTTCTAGCTTCCACTTCCTTTTCTCCAGTTGGTTTGTTTCTCACAAAAGTCCCTTGCTAACTTTTTCCTCTTAGGCTTTCAGTTTCCCTTGAAGGTTCATTAAAGTTGCCCGCATGAATGTCGTGGGAAGATGCAAAGCTCCTGCTGACCCTTTGAGTATCTCAGGGCAGCAACTAGCAAGAGAAGGGGAACTTGTGCTGTCTCCCCCAGCCTCCAAACTGGCCCAGTTGGGTTGTGTCCAGCAAACAGGGGCTCACCTTGGCATGACATTGTGAGCATCAGTGCAGTAATGGGCTCTTTACAGGACAGGGCTTCTGCTGAAGCCGTGGCGGCTGTTTGAAGACAACAGAGTTGCTTGTACCTTGGATGATGTTGGGATAAATTCTATTCCAAGCACAGCGAGACATTTTGCCACAGGAAGTGCAGATTTCTAAACAGTAAATTGAAGGACACTGCTAGCAGCAAACTGAGCAGGCTGACATCCAGGCTTGTACTGGGAATGGAATTTCAGAGAGGCTGTTGCTCTGTGCTTGAGACAGGCTGGTGGAGGCTTGGGATGGTGCTGTGTCAATAGCCAAACTTGAGCACGATGGGGAAACTACACTCCAGCTCACTCATGGAGTGACATGGTATGGCTGCTCCCTGAGAGGAAAACAAGTCATCTTTCCTTTCTCTACCACTGGATGTGCTGGAGGGCTTTCCCTGTTTTCCCCCCTTCTTCCTATCATACTATTCCCATTCTCATCTCCTTAGTGACTGCATGAAGTAAAAGCAGAAGTAAGTGATATGCCAGAACAGCCTCTGGAACAGTACTTTCTCTTGTGCCTCTGCAACGGGATGTAGCCTGGGGGCTGCAGAGATGCATCTAGCAGAGCAAGGCTAGAGGAATGGTTGTGTTGCACCTGCAGTATGATACTCCCAGGTTTCTTCCTCCTCATCCCTTTCTTCTTTCTCTTCCTTCTCTTCCCTGGTAAGGACAATGCTGAACTAAGAGTGCATGTAAGCCATGGGTTTGGAGTTGGTCTAACTTCTGATGCTCATACGTTTGGTAAGGAGGGGTTGGGGGTTTTATCTGTTCCTTTTTTATCTTCTGTTGTCTCAACAACAAAAAAACAATTTAGGGTGGTGGAAGTAAGTGTCTAAGTTCTGTTGCTTTTTCTTGCTTTCTGCAGCTAACAGCAAAACAGCACAGAGTGCCACAAACTGGTTTTTTTATTTGTTTGCTTTAACTTAAAAGGTTACAAATGTGAAATTTAATCAAAATTAAGTTAAAAATCTTACATTAAAACTGAAATTGAAAACGAGGTGACAAATCAGCTGAGCCTTGTTTCTTTCCATAACTTGCGAGAGCAGGGAAGTCTTTTCTGACTGATCAGTCACTTCCAACTTTTTTATTAACCCCCTTTAAGCATGTCAGTTCTCACAGCACCTACCTCCTGAAAACAAATGGTATCCGTTATACCTAAGTAGTGAAGTTTGCTTTCCTACCTAGAGCACTTAGGGCCCAAATTTGTCACAACTTCTTCTGAAAGAACAATTGTCATGTGTTTAGATGCTCGCTCATTTCAGCAGCAATGTAGGCTTGGCCTTTGCCATCCTTTGATGAACTTTTCTCTCCATCCCAGGAATTGGCTATTATTGTTACGGGCTTTCCTCTTTTCATGCATCCTGACCAACAAATACTCCTTGAATTTCCTCATCTTTCCTGTCTAAGCCACCAAACGTGGTTAAGAGCAACGTATTATCAGATCTCTTGTTCCTATTCTTTGATGGCCTTGAGTGCCACCTGAGGTATTTCTCAGTAACCAAATAATTTTTCTAGAAAACAGTGCTCCTCTGGCTCCTGGCTCCTGCAATATTCTTCACATCACTGGGGTTCATAAGGTGTTTGGTGTAAGGTTCTATAGAAATGTCAAGCACTGGTTGGTATTAGTAGGTAAAATAGGCTGTTCCCTAAGCCATTCAAACTGAGAATATGTTCTTGCAGGAACCCAGATGTCTTCACCAAATTCTGACAGCATGGAAGAAGTACTGCTGGAAGCTGACGGGCGGGACAGCATAGAATACAAGATCCTACTGGCCTATGCCCAGCGGCGGTTGCCTGTCAGTAAATACAGGAAGCTCCTGAGAAATGAGGCTAACGTGCAAAAATCATCATCCTTAAGCAGGAGAAAAGTAAAGATTGACTATCAAGGGGATAAATACGTACTAAGCCACGGAGTAGTTTCCCAGGGGCCACAGCAGAGCAAAGAGCAGTCAGAAAGGAGACACTTGGGAGCACACCGTCCAGCTGCCCGGCAGGACAACGCAGAGCAGAAAAAGCCCTCAATGCTGCAACCGCAGGGAAGTCGCACGGCACGTTCCTGCGTTTATGTAACACAACCTGAGATCATTTCACAAGGGATTAGTTATGAAGGGAAGACAAGTACGTCTTTGCTCTTTCCTTTTGCTGTTTTGTCTTTAAATCTCTCTCTAGATAGCTTGAATGGGTGGGCCTGTGGAAAGGCAGGAGGAGCAAAGTGGTTTCTTTGACTTTTTGGTCACCTCTTGTGCTAGCTCTAGTGATTTCCAATTAGGAAGGCAGATTGCCAGATCTTCAGTTGTGCTTACACACAAGATTCATGCATGCGAATGGCTTTTCTGTTTTCCATCATATGGTGGTAAGTACCATATAACTGCACAGGTTGGTTGTTGGGTTTTTTTCTAAGCAACTGCAGAGGTTGTTTTTTTCCCAAACATTGGCTTTTTCTTTCTCATACCTGATTAGAAAGAAAACATAAACCACTGGTCAAGACTGAAGACCTCCACACTACAATCAAGGAAGAGAAGTTGTTTGAAGGCCCAAGTCAGGAGCTTTATCATGTGATAAATATCATGCCCTAAAGACAGAAGTGTTAGATTCTTCTTGAAACTCTGGCACCAAGCAGTTGGCAGTGACCAGCCTCAAGGACAGAGCAGCCCATGTCTCTTGGGCCACCTCTCATAACCCCACCATGTATCTTAAATGGAAATGGTCTTCCATAGTTATCTAAGTCTCCTTTACAAGTTGCCATTATATTAAGTCTGAACCTGTCCTCCCACATGTTGGAAGATGAGGTGGCAGGTGGCTGTAATGCATCCAGCATCCAGGGATCCCACCCACATAAACATCTTGTACTCCAGCTCCCAAAGCCATCTCCACATCAGCTGCTGCACAGCTGGCAATGATATTTAACCTTTTCTGCACTGAATAATAATAATTACCGTAGCTTCTCATACAAGACTGAGAGAGGAGGATGAGGTGCCCCCATAAAGTTGCCATATACAGTATATGTCAAATTGCCCTATTGTCTTCATACACATAAAGCAGGGGACTTTTTAACTGGCCCCAGCTTCATACTGTTAGTGTCACAGCGATTGCTCTCCCCTTTCACTGCATTTAAATATATTTCTAAAACTTACCCATCACTGACTTCTCCAGCCCAATGCCCCATCACTGATTAGTTTAACTGTCCTGAGCCAGCTCTTACCAAGTCCATAACTCTCCTTGCTGCCAAATACAGCTCCAGCTCTCAAGAAAGGGTCCCTGCCTCAGCCCAGTGCCTTTAGCTAGGGGGAAGTAACTATAACTTCCCATTGCTTGGTTGCCAGGGACATATGTCTGCATCCAGATATTCACTTTTATGTCTGTTTTATTTTCACGTTGCCAAGGAAAGAGCTTGAGAGTTTGGGTGCAATCACTTCATGGCCCTGCCAATACATCGCCGCGTTCCCTGCAGCGCAGCCTCGAAGCAAAACCTCCTTGTGCTGGGTGTTAACCTCCCCGGGGATCCTGCTTGGCTTCAAATCTGGGCTTTACCTGCCCTTCAGCAGATTCCTGGACTAATTCCTAAAACATTATTAATATTTATCACTTATACTGCTAGCAGCTGCACTGCAAGCTTGGCCAGGTCATTCTAGGAAAGACGGGGGTGCTTTGGGGGATTACTCGTCTAAACTGAAGGCCTGTTCAAATCAAAACCAGTTGCCTAATCTTACGTTTCCAAAGACATGAAGAGCCTGATCCCCTTCCTAGAAGTTTAGCAGCTCCCTGACAAAGCTCTGCAGCAGGGATGGAAATGCCTTGGGGTTGATTCACCAGCCTTGAAATGTATTTTTTATTGGCTGCATTAACCCCCTCTGCCCTCACAATAAACCCTGCTCATGAATTTTACCTGTGCTATGGGTAAGGCCACTGCTGAGCTCGTCTCAATGGCTGCTGGTCATGCAGGAGCTGCCACTTGACAGCGGTGCTGCAGAGATGGAGTTTTGCATCCCAAGCAATATGAGGCAAACTGTAAGGATGGGTACCTTATAGATGAAACAAACCTTGCAACAGCTCCTCCTGCTCTCTTTGTACAGCAGTATCCCTGTTGGAGTCCCCTCATGGAGTGATGCCTTCAGTCAGTGAGGGTCCTGAACAGGGTTTTTACACAAGATGGATAAAGCCTGTCTGGTTGCTGAGTTCTCCCAATACTCGTGTCTGCTGAATACCGCAGCGTCAAGGACACAAGAAGATTTTGTGCTGGAGGTGCCTCTGAAGGCTGCTTCTCCTTTGCTCAGGATGAGCCTGTGAGAACAAGGAAAGATCATTCAAATACACCATCTTTTCTGAATTTGGACTTACAGGTGAACTAATCGTGGGCAATACCACTAAGGTTGAAGAATCACAGCTCTACAGAGCAGCAGTCTCATGCTTAATACACGGTGTATGCTAGTGAGCAGCACTCATGCTAGCTTCTGTTCAGCCTCTGTATAGTTAGCTGGTGCTCAGCTACTAGAGAGGGTTGTGTTACTTGGCTCTACAAATTATTACTCTATAAATTATTGAGGTGATCTCAAGGAATAGCAAAGCCGCAGCATGCAGAACTAGATCTCTTGGTATCCTCTGGGCACTTCCGCCTCAGGGGGCATGTAAATGAGTCCATCACTGAATTATTTCCTAGAAAGATTAATTGCTGCCTTTATTTCTCACCCTCCTTCCCAATCAGGTGAAACTGTAGATGTCAACCACATTGCAGACAAACTTGCCAAGCTTGCTACTTCCAAATGCCAGGAATCTCCATCAGATGTGTCATTCAAGAAAAAGTATGATGCCCCACGTCAGAAGCAAGACCGCAGCAATCGTACTGATGGAAGCAAGGATGAGAAATGTGGTAAGGGTGAAGCATTTCATCCTCACAGGCACTATGTCAGGTTGGGATTGCAAACTGAGGCATTTTCTCTAGACACAGTGAAGCACTTGGGACTTCTGCAGTAAGATGACATGAAGAAGGTCAGTTTGGTCTGTTGGTTCTTGCTCTGTTGCCCACATCTCAGGGACTGCTCTTGCAGTCCTCTAGCAAGTCCTGCTTGCTACTGCAATTAAAGGGAGCATCCTTAAAAATCCAAGGAGGTGCTACGTGAGAAAAGGAGGATGGAGGCTGTGAGACCAGCGTTAGGAGTGGCAGGGCTGGGGGCAGAGTAATACGCTGGGGATCGAAGGCCAAAGACCAGACCTCTGGGCAAAAATGTCTTTGTAAAGCCTTCTTCAGTGATGGGACAATGCTGCTCGACAGTCTTTGTTAAAAGCCTGACCTGCTCGTCTTCCATGAGGTCTGCAGAGACTTAGTGTTAATGCAAACTTTCTAGGGATTTCTGGGAACAAGCAGGATCCTGCCATACTTGCATTTTCTTTAACCTGGCAAATGCAGAATTTGTCCTCATGAGCTGCAGAAGGTGTAATTGGTGATGATGAGGGAACTTCCCCCCACCCTCCTCATTTTAAGCTCATTTTCGTGGGCTTCCGCTAGTTGCTCTTTTGTTCTGGCTTGTTATCAGACATACCTCCAAACTCAAATGGCTGGCAGTGGGATGTTAAAGCCCCTGCTCTTTCCCAGATTCTGAACCAGAGCAAAACATCAGGCAGACAGAGAACCAGCATTGCTTCCTCCACACAGACTAGAACAGCGAGCTTCAGCTCAAAGCCTGGATACACAGCTCTCTGGGAGTTTGCCACAAAGGAGCAGCTGGGTTTTGTGACTAAATGGCACAAAGGTGTTTGCTACGGTTTGCTATCTGGATCTTACTAAAAGGCTGCGATAGTTATGTTACTCCTTTGTTTGTTGTTTTTTTTTTAACAGAAGAAGAAAAGATAATACAAACAATAGTTTCACTGTTGAGAGAATCGGGGGACAAACTGGAGGAAAAGGTAACTAACTCCTCCTGTTCTCAGGAGCTACGCAGGCTAGAGTGCAAGAGAGAGCACACTTCTCTTGGGAGCAGGTGTTTTGTAACCCAGCCCGCTCTGTCTCTATCCTGAAGTTCCCTTCCTGCATCTAGGGCTTTCTGAAACTTTCGCCATTCATCCTGAAATCTTTCTTAGGACCAGAGGACTAGCAGAGATTTCTGTTGGGGTGGGGGAGGAAGACAATAAAAAGGCTGCGTGTTTCAAAGAGGAGTCACTCACATCATTGCTGTTGAGTTTTGTGGGACATCAACTGACTCTGAGAAAGTCTTGTGTTTGCATTAAACTTGACATACAAATTGTTTGCAGCAGAGAAAGGGAAACTCTACAGCTTTGAGACTTGCTGTAGGGAAAGGAAAATAAATCTTCTGAGTGCATTTTGAAAGCCCTGCCCTAAAGCTATGGAAGACATCCTCCCCCCCCCCCAGCCCAACCACAGAATCATTTAGGTTGGAAAAGACCCTTGGGATCATTGTGTCCAACCATTAACGCTACTCTACAAGTTCACCCCTAGACCATGTCCCCCAACGCCACATCTAAGCGCTGCTTAAACACATCCAGGGATGGAGACTCAACCCCCTCCCTGGGCAGCCCATTCCAATTTCTCACCATTCTTTCCGTGAAGAATTTTTTCCTAGTGTCCAGTCTAAACCTCCCTTGTTTCAGCTTGAGGCCATTCCCTCTGGTTC
>WTSP01027219.1:2135-22729 GCA_025331215.1 Actenoides lindsayi | reverse complement strand
TTGTAGAGAGTGATGAGGTCTCCCCTCAGCCTCCTCTTCCTCAAACTAAACAGACCCAGCTCCTTCAAATGCTCCTCATACGATCTCTTCTCCAGTCCCTTGCCCAGCTTCGCTGCCTCCTCTGCACCCGCTCCAGCCCCTCGAGATCTCTCTTGTCCTGAGGTGCCCACACCTGGACACAGTACTCGAGGTGAGGCCTCACCAGTGCTGAGCACAGGGGGACAATCACCTCCTTGCTTCTGCTGCTCACACTGTTTCTAATCCAGGCCAGGATGCCGTTGGCCTTCTTTGCCACCTGGGCACACTGCTGGCTCCTGTTCATTCTCTTGTCAATTGGAACCCCCAGATCCCTCTCTGCCAGACAGCTCCCCAACCACACTGCCCCAAGCCTGTAGTGTTGCATGGGGTTGCTGTGGCCCAAGGGCAGGACCCGGCACTTGGCCTTGCTGAAACTCACACCATTAGCAGTGGCCCAGCGACCCAGTCTGTCTAAATCTCTCTGAGAGCCTCCCTATCCTCACGCAGATCGACACACCCACCTAACTTGGTGTCATCTGCGAATTTATTGACCATGAGTCCTTAAATTGGAGTGGGTGTTTTCTCTATTAAAATTATGGGTACTTGTTCCCTTTACTCCCTTCTTTAGCTGCCCCTTCTGCTCTATAAAGGTATGCTCACATGAGGGACACACTCAGTTCCTGCAGCAGAGAGATGCCCAGATACAGTAAGAAGCATCACAAAGACCATGATGGAGCAGATGGAACTTCTCATGGCAGCTGTCACCATGCTTCTTATAGCCTTGGCCTTTAGTATCATTCTCCTACTCCTCCTGAATTCCCATGGCTCCTTACCTGCAGACCTCAATACCAGTGTCACACTTGCTTTGCTCTCTGTCTCTTTGCTTCTCTCATTGAAATGCAAAAAACATAAAGCCACCCCCAGAACCTGAAAAACACCTTTGCAGTGAGGAGTAGCATGTGTCACGTCTTGCATTCAACACGGTGACTAAAGTATATTACATGCACTACTAGAGATGCTCTCTTCTCCCAGTGAGATGGGGAAAGCAATTCCAATCAAGTGGCTCAATTTAATCAACCCTTACTCTTATTTTCAGATGAAAATGAACAGGGATTTACAACAGTGTTTTGAAGACATGCTGTCCTACAACTTCTTTGAGAGGATCACTGATTTGTTCTTGGAGGATGTCTCAGCAGACTCCACAAGTGAGCCAGGAGACCGAGTACAATGCACAAAAGTTGCCCTTACAATGGAAGCTGTCACCAGACTTAGCGCTGTGGACAACCATCCTATGAACCTCGTCTTGGGCTTTGGATTGAAGTACCTCAGAGAACACTTCAAGCCGTGGATTCAGGACCAGGGTGGCTGGGTATGTATTTTGCCTCCTTTGGCTTATGCAGAGCCTAAGGCACCTTGAAGTGACACATTTTCCTAGAACTAACACGGGCCAGATGCAAAGCAAACCAAAGTGCATCATCTTTAACACAGCAGGTACTCCAGCTGTGGAATTGCTTGCCACAAGACATCTTCTATGCTGCAAGTTTTTTTATTTACATAGATCCAAAAATCAATAGGAGACATTCACAGAGGGTTGCTATGTATAAAAACACCATTCCTGGCACAGTCCTAGGCCTTTTGTGCTTCACAAAATGAATGGAAACATTCAGCAGGTGTACAACCTATGTCCATTGGAATAGATAGCATGTGAGGTCAGGAAATCCTACTACCAAACCTACTGGCTGACCTCAGCAGGGTTGAAATTATGATGAGGGTCCTCGTTGCTTTTATAACTGTAAGTTTTCTTTCTGTGTTACAGGAGAAGGCTTTGACTTCACTGGATCAGGAAGAAGTAGAGTAATGATGATGGAAATCATTCTACAATTAAGGAACTCTCGGGATCTTACCACAATCCGATGACAGAATGATAGTGGCCATGTCTTTTTACTTTTTTCCATGCAAGGCTGGAGTGATGCATGGCTAACTCTGATGGGTACAACTGCATTTTCTCAAAGTTGGTATTGATGTAGAAGTGTTCTTCAGTGGAAATTAAGGCATCTCTAACTCCCCTTGAGCATACAGCCCCATGGATAGTTATCCTAGGCACCTTTCTGATTAGAGATGCTTACATTGCTCCTGTGGATGTTAAAGTGCAGACTGGGGCATCAAACTTCATGTTTTGAAAATATCTAAGTATGCAATCAAGAAAAACTGGACTGTGATCAACCATCAATCAAGTGCTGCCACCTTTGTGTAATTCCTAGTGGTACCATCTGTTATCAATCCCACAGCCTCTTGTCAGAAGATGTACCTACACACTGCTTTAGCCTGGAGAAAAGGAGGCTCAGGAGAGATGACGTTGCTCTCTGTGACTACCTGAAGGGAAGTTACAGAGAGGTGGGAGTAGGCCTGTTTAACCCAGCAACAGGTGATAGAACAAGGGGAAATGGATCCAAGCTGCACCAGGGGAGGTTTTGCTTGGATATTAGGAAGAACTTCGCTGAGCAGGTTATCAGGCACTGGAATGGGTTGCCCAGGGCAGTGGTGGAGTGCCCATCCCTGGAGGTGTTTAAGAGCCGATGAGATGGGGTGCTTAGGGATATGGTTTAAGGGGTAGACTTGGTAGTGTGAGGTAGATGATTGGACTAGATGATCGTACAGGTCTTTTCCAATCTAGACATTTCTATGATTCTATCAGTTTCCTCTCCTCCCCTCTTTCTCTGATTAGATTCTCCAAAGTACTGATGCCATTTTATACTCCTGAAAGGGACTGAGTAAGGTAAATGAGGGATTTTTATTCCAGTACCTTCCTCATTCTCCCAAGAAAATAGACTTAATCTACCTACAGGTGCTTTTAATTTGAACTCTTCTATTTTAAACCCCTTCAAAGCATAATGCAATAGATGTTAACTTTTTCAGCATTATTTTGTCCATTAATGTGAAGATACAGGCATTGTGTGAGCTTTTTAGTCTGAGAAATTTAAAATTTATCCTACTGTGTCTGTTTTCCTCCTTATTCAAAAGGAGCTTGATGCTATGTGTAATCTCAGGGATTTCTCCATAAACTGAACAGGCCCTTCAGCTATTGGAAAAAAGCAATCTGATTGGAGCTCTTGAGTCTGCATGTGTGGCAGTGGAAGGAATAACAGTGCATCACTTGGAGTAGAGGCAGACACCAGTGAAATGATTCACGATTTTGAGGCTTTGTTTGTGGCCCATTTAGCTGATGACTTCTGGATTTCCATCTCCCACAAATCTCCAGTGGAGAATGAGGGGGCTCAGAACATCTGCTAAAGATATCAAACTATGACATCGCTCCTGTGAGTTCCCAGTACAAACAGGTAATGTTTCCTGAACAGGCTCTCTGCCTCTCGGTGAGATACCCTTCCCTTATGGGTGCTCATTTGGTGTGTACTAGTATGTTAACTACAAAGGTTGCATGAAGAAGTTATTAGCAAACCACAGATTTGAAAGAAAGTGATTAAAAGCATTTTGAAGAGATGTGTAAAATACGCAATGTTATCAAAGATCAAGTATTCTTCCAATAAACCTTAAACTTTCAACTCATGCTTAGCAAACTCTGCCTCTGTTTGGACATGTATGTGTGAAACAAAAGATGGAGAAGGTGAGAGCCAGTTACCTTTGTTTCCCTTCTTCAAAGGGGCTGGGAAATACTTGATATATCTCTAGACTGTAAATCTAAGGTTCATTTAGTTTTAAGAACATTCACTCTTTCTTACCACATCAGATGTCCCCAAAGCAGGGGATGATTTTTGGGGAGAGGCAAGAATTTACTCAGCAGTTCAAAACACTGTTCTTCTCCTTCCATCTCTTTCTCCAATGTCTTTTCCCTATGGAAAAAAAAAAATTAAAAAAAAAATTGTGAGGCATTGTACCCTCCCACATATTGGAGGCTGCTGCTTTATTATAAATTTGATTAATTTTTAAAGCAGACCTGTTAGCTAGATCTTGGCTCTGAAGAACTAGATCTGGTTGCATTTTAATTACACTAAGACTAGACTTGGTCTGCCTGCATACACCAGCTTGCCATTAGTTAGGCACTAGCTTATGGAAGTCACTTGTACAATTTTCTCTGCTTGAATAACAGTCTGCTGTTTAGTGAGGTGCAAATTCTGTGTTGGTGAGTGTGGTTTCCCAGCTGAAGGTTTAGCAGCCCTAAACCCACACTTGTTCCTCACCCCCACTTTGGTACTTCAGGGCTGGATTCATGCCAAGAGCAGAGATGACAGCAAAATAAACCATCTTGAATGGTGTATTGGGTCTGCCTAAGCTGGAGTTAATTTTCCCCAGAGCAGCCCTCCCAGTGCTGTGCTTTGCACTGAGAGCTGGAAAGGTGCTGAGCACACCCCCGGGTTGGGGCTGCTGCTGGGCAGGGCTTGCTCAGCACCAAGGCTGGTTTTCAACATTCCCCCTGCAGTAGGATGGGGTGGACAAGATCTTGGGAGGGGACAAAACTGGGACAGCTGACCCAACCTGACCAAAGGGATATTCCAGACCCTATGATGTCAGCTGAGCTATAAAAGCTAGGAAAAGGAGGATCCTGTTCTGGCAGGGGGGTTGGACTTGGTGATCTTCAGAAGTGCCTTCCAACCCCTAACATTCTGTGATTCTGTGAGGAGGAGGGAGGGGCATCAGCTTGTCCTCTGAGCAAGCACTACGCTTTTGGAGCCCTGCTTCCCAGAAGAGGGGCCAGACATCACCTGCTGATGGGAAGTAGAGAATAAATCTTAGTTTTCTTTTGCTTCCAAGTGCAGCATTGCTTTGCTTCTTCATTAAACTGCTTTTGTCTTAGCCTATGAGTTTCATCTTATTTTCTTCCCCCTGGTCCAGCTGAGGTGAGGAAGTGATAGAGAGGCTCAGTGGGCACCTGGCATCCAGCCAAGGTCAGACCACCACAAATAGGAACCCAAATCTAGTCATCTAAGAAAATATATTCAGCTGGTTTTTATTTTTCTCTGGGTTGTTAAGAGGGACTTTTTTTCAACAGCAGTAAGGGCCAGCATAGGAAATCAGCCAAGTGAACTGTTTCTTATTTAGTCATTCTTACATCAGGTAGGTTTTAAGAGCAATCTAGTCCTTTTCTGACAGGGATCTGTGGTAACCTCCTTGCTGGCACGATGGCTTAGGTTTATTCCAACAGCAGTCAGCAAGGCTGAGCACCAAGTTGTTGCTGCTTCCTCGTGTGAATTAACAAAGCTCTGCTGCTGGCCCAACCAGTCTTCATCTTGCTGTCTCTTTTTAATCAGCAATGACTAAACTGGTGGCAGACACATGGATGAGTTTTTGGTGTGCACGGAAGCAGAAGGGATGTTGTGAGGGAGGGTGACTGGCCACACCTTCATTTCACATTAATCTCTCACAAGATGTCTTTCTCTGTGTTTAGCTGTAGAACCCTCTGCTGCCAATTTGGGATGACACTGTAGATACAGAAGATTACTGTTAGAAAAAAAAGAAATGTCACTTGGGGTTTTTCTTATTGTGTATCTACCCAGGTCAGCATCATGCAAGCTTAATTTTAAAGTGAGTTGATTAAGGTTGCAATGACAGAGTTAAGCCCTGTGCAGGTGACGCTGGGATTTGTTTGTAAAGGAGGCTAGAAGTGTCCTGCAGCTGCCTTCTGTGCTGTGTTAAAGGAAGGCAGTCCACTGGGCAGCCCGTGCTAGTGCCCAGGAGCTGCTGTCCCAGCCTAACATCACCTTCTGAGAGCTGGGGTTCCAGCAGCAAGTGCAACCTGCCCCAGCTCTAATTCCCCAGAATGCCTAAAGCATCAGACAAGAAGAATCCCACTGTCCAGGGGCACACATTGCACAAAGGAGCTCTGCTCTGGCTCGTGGCTGCAAGCAGGAGGCTGAAAGAGTAGAAAACAGTCTGAAGGCTTTGCCCAAACTCAAACATTTTACTTACCTTTGTTTCAGCTCTCAGGAGATGCCAGCAAATACTTTATTTCTCCAAAACAGGCTGATGAGCCATATGGAGGCATCCTTGAGTCTTCTCACCATACCACATGGTCTCCCTCTTTTTAAGCTGCTTCTCCTTTCTCTCCTGCCCACAGGTGAGCAGCTACTCCTACCAATACACACATCTGAGTAGACAGAAAAGCAGCAGGTGGACAGAAGGTGAATTGCAGCAAAGCACGCAGGGGAATAGCTCAAGAGACAACACTGAAAAGTGGATTTACTGCCTCTGACGTGTCTGCTGCTGAGGATCACAATCTGGAACAAGTTCAGGGTTAAAAGTTCACAACCGGGGCGTTGCAGTGCTAGTGAAGGGTGAGAAGCAAGCAGAAAACATTAAAGCTGATTGCCTTGCTTCGTTCTTATCTGTAGTGATGCTGTTGCCAGGCATGGTGTAACCCCCAGACACAAGACAGAACTTCTAGCTCTTTTGCAGGATGCCTAGCACAACAGGTTGTGGGGTGGGGTTAGGAGATGATCTGGGATTGGAGCTACTGTGATCCATCCCAGTCAGGCCATAGGAAAGGTTTCTCCCACGTCCCATGACTTGCTGCACTGCATACCTGCTCCAGCCAAAGCAGAAAGCTTTTTGCTCTGCAGGTGCCAAAGGCAGTAGAAATGATGGCTTGCACAAAGATATCTTGCTGAAGGCAGCATCTTAGCTGACTGATATGATCTCTATACTGACTTTCATGATAGTCTTCCCCTCATCTTTCCACCCCAGGGTCACATGTGGCAGATCCATGCCAAATATGGTTCTTTTCTCTAAGAGGAAGCTCAGATACTCCCCTGCCAAAGCTATCACGCTAAAAGGATGAACCAGCCACATTAATCACTGGGTGCTGGACAGAGATGGGACTTAAGTTTTTTAAAGTTAAACACCCAAAGTGGAACTTTCCATCTGCCACTGCAGTGGTTCTGCTTTAAATATTCATTACACACAACACTGCAATGGAAAATTTGGGTTATGCTTGTTATCTTCCCTGGAGACCTGAACCTGGATTTTCTTGCACGCCAGCTAGCTGTTCTAACCCTTGTTGATGGGGAGAATACCATGACTTGCATAATACCACCAGTATTATCCTCTCTACTCCCCACCCTGGCCTGAAATACTGTATCTAAGGCAGCATCTGCTAGGTTGGTCCTGTTTGATAAACAGGCAAGAGGACAGCCTCCACTGAGCAGCTCATCACTGCTCAGACTGAGAGGTCTTCTCCTGTCTGGTGGCAGACATGCAGGCAAGCATGGGACTGTTTTTATTAAGCAAGGCCTGAAGAAAGCCTTTGGTGATGCCAGTGGTGCCTAAATATTCAGTGTAGGTGCCTGTGGTGAAATTAAAATCTTTTGGTGGGTCAAGGCTCTAGGACCAGCCAGAGGTAGGGGTACAAACCATACTGCCATACAGGAAAACTACACACATGCTCTGTATTTGAAGTATCTGTGCATGCCTGGCTTCAGCTGGCTTGCTTTGTTTTCTTTCATCAAACTCCTGTGTCTTTGCCTCTTGGGAAAGGTGCCCTCCTGTGAGCACTTGGGTTGCAAAGATCTTCTGTGGGGAGGGGGATACAGGAATTGCTTCAGGCATTATCATCATGTGAAGTATCCCGGAAGAGGTGAGGGTGATCCTGTGACTGACCTTTTCTGGCAGAGTTATTGGAAGGCTGTTAACAGCAGCCAAGTCTTCTGCTTTGCCTTGCCAACCCCAACATCAAAAAGCCCTGAGTGAGCACCTCAACCTCTCCCAGAAAAACCCTGACAGACTGACACCCCCAGGTGCTGTTCTGGGCTCTTCAAAATTTTGTGGAGGTTGGGTGTTGTATTTGCCTTCTATATTTTATCCTTCCAGGTAAATGCAGATTGCTTGGTTACTTTCTCTCCAGAAGTGGGAGAGCAAGGACTTTGAATGGAAAGCTGAGCCCTCTGACCCCACCTTTTCCAGGAGCTGGAGACTGAGCAAAATGCTTTTCTGTAGGAACAACTGCAACAAAAACACACTGTACAGACAGATGATTTCCATGCCAAGTGCTCACAGAAGGGATGCTCAGGTCTTTCTGCACGAGCAGGGAGTGTTCACCACCACCCTACAAAGCCTGTCCCACTTCCATCTGCTGTGCAGAGCCACCCCTTCAGCCACTCACCCCCTCCTGGTTTGCATCCATCTGGATAAGAAAGGCATCCAGCTGTATCTCAGTTTGGGGTACTCTGGCAGGTGGGACATCGTTTGTTCCATTTTCAGTGCAGCCAGTCCAGGGTAGCTATTGGTGCAGCCTTCCAGCTCACAAAGAAACATTTGAAATTTGCTTACTAAGAGAGGTCCTGTGCAGGTTCAAATGATGGGGACCTTAGCATCTTCTAGTGAAGTCCTAGATCTGGCCATCAGAGGGCACAAGTTGAAAAAAACCCAAATGTTATAAGTCTAAACAGATGACTCCAAGCCTGAAACCCAGGCTGGATATCTAACAGACCTCAGAACACCTATTAGATCCTGGGTCATCCCTGAAAAAGGATTCCTGCCCACCCATAGGAGGAGGTGATGCAGGAGGTGTTGTGGCTACAGAACGCACATGCCCATGGAAAAGTTCCCATGGCCCAAATCTGCTGATCTCAGCATCTGTGCCTAGCGGTGCCATTCTGTGCACCTGCTCCCTCTTCCCTCACCACGGCCCAGCAGGTGAAGAGCAGAAGGGTCTGTGGGCCAGCCTTGCCAAGGCAAGGAGGAACCTCCCATCCATTAAGTGAAGCTCACCAGTAACAACCAACCAACCAACCAACCAGCCTTGGTGAGCCAGTCCTGGCCATGTGCTCTGTTGAGCCTTAGCGTGAGGCGATGTGTAAATGTATTAGCAAGGAACAGGGCAGAGTTCAGCGCTGAGGTCGGCCCTCTGCTTTTAATTAAGGCAAGTAGGAGTCAGGAAAGACAATATCCCCTTATTGAGTGGGTAATGCCTGTCATGTTAGATACAGTGTCTGCTTTCAATTAAAGGAGGCAAATTAGCCTTTAGTGCCAGAAGAAAAACCAAAATGAGAGCCAGTTTGATGGACCAAAATTAAATGTGAGACAGGAAGAATTTATCATCCCCACAAAAACGTTTGGAATACACACTGGAAAGAAACTTCAAGAAATCCATGGAAATGCTTTGAAGGGGAGTGACTCACAATTACTTTGAAGGCAAAGTTTTCTTTTTACTTTCTGCGTTTGAAAAAGGATTTAAGATTCATAAACTGTATTTTGCTCTAAGTAAGGGGGGGCTTGGATAACTTTCTTCTCCCCCCTCCTTCAAGTACTACTGAGCAAACTGCTTATCCTCTTTCCTTGCCACTGGGCTCTTGAGGAGGGATGCTCAGCATCCCATCCCCAGCACTGTTTTGTAGCCCTAGCAGCATGAAAAGCAAGCAGAGAGTTAAGATGACTGCCATCCCTTCTGCTTGGACAGACCGTGGGACAAAGCAGAGGAAATTATACAGATACACCTGAGGGGACATGGGGGAACACCAGGGTCTCTCACACAGGGAAAAGGAGCAAGGAAGCCTGCAAAACACTGCAATTATCAGCATTAAATGGCCTGCTTGCCCCACCACTATTAATGCTTTTCAAAAGAAAGGGTTGGAAAGTATCATGTTATTTTATCTCCAGATAGTGGCTCAAGCAAAGCAAGCTGAAAACCATTATGGGAACAAATTCTCTGTTAATACTATGTGTGTGTTTTGTTTTCATTCATGGAGATTCAGTACAGACATTATCAAGCATCTCAGCTCTGAAGTAAGTTGGTTGGCTACCTTCTGGCCTTGGGGTCCCTCCTCCTAGCAGCCCAAGGACAAGGGAAGATTGGATCTCTCACAGCTATTACAGAGTTGAGTATTTTGCTGTATTTGTTCCCAAGAAGGATGGGCTCTCAGCTTCTTTGTGCACATGCTGGAATAAAAATGTACATAAAACCAAAAATCCAATATCTGTGTATTTTCCTGAAAAAAGTGTGATGAAAACAGTGGAGACAGTTGTGATTACAAATAAGGTATTGAGCTCTTCAAGTTATATAAAAAAATATGTATTGTATAAAATGGATCTAAAAACCATGGAGATGTAGAAGATGTATCAGACCACTGAACTTTCTCTATCTGGAAGGAATCAGTGTAGAAATCATTAAATATAAAACTAACACCACAGTTGCAATGCAACAGTAACAGATAGAGGGAGAGGAGCAGATTCTTACTTTTGATGCTGCATGGAAAATTCAATTCCTTCTCAGAACATTTAGACTTTAAAATAGTAAAGCACCTTTGAGCAGAAAGGAGAGATCTTCATATTTAATATAAGCTTTCTCTGCCATGCTTTTCTCTTTTCCTCTCAACTCTTCCATGTCACAAGATAACACAGGAATAGAACTGGCCAGGCATCATTTCAAATACGGTCTCACGCAGCTAGGCAATAAAGGAGCATCTTGCCAAAAACAAAACCAAAAAACCCACCCAAACCCTTCTCTCTGAAACATTCTTTTTCCTGACTTAGAGCCTGCTCCCAGCAGCATGCCAGAGTCAGAAGACAACATCCACAAAGTACCTGCTCACAGCAACAGCAGCTAATCATGCACAACAGCAAGACAAATGCCCAGTAATTGGAAACAAATGTTGGAGAAATCGTGCAGTAAATGGTGAATTTGAATTGCCAAGTCCTCTTGCCTCTACAGGTGCTTTGCCTGATGCCTTTTATAGCCATGGAATGAGATAGATTTTATTACCAGCACAAAATTAACTCAAGGAAATGAACAATGGAGACATGAGAGTTAAGTCTTGCCTGACCTCTTCGTCCTTTCTTTTTGGAATCATCTAAAGCTGAAGGATGATGTCAACATGAGATGAGAGAAAACCAACTGTGTTGTAGGAAGCAAGCATCTTAAAGCAGCAGATAACCCATCTCTCCCTTTACCACCCATTCCCATGCCCCTCCTGCACTATCAGACAGACCTATGCTTTCTACAAAGACCTGGAAAAACCCAAGAGCAACTGTTCCTTACCTGATGCCAGTTACCTGATGGAACAGGTCCACAGAAGGCCATGAAGATGGTTAGGGGACTGGAACACCTCTCCTATGAGGACAAGCTGGGAGAGTTGGGTCTGTTCAGCCTGGAGAAGAGAAGGTTCCCGGGACATCTTATTGCAGCCTTCCAGTATCTGAAGGGGTCCTGTAAGAAAACTGGGGAGGGACTTTTTACAAGGGCTTGTAGTGATGGGACAAGGGGTAATGGTTATAAACTGAAAGAAGGTAGATTTAGATTAGAAATTAGGAAGAAGTTCTTCACTATGAGGGTGGCAAAGCACTGGAAAAGTTTGCCCAGGGCAGTTGTAGATGCTCCATCTCTGGATGTGCTCAAGCCCTGGTTGGACGGGGCTTTGAGCAGCCTGGTCTAGTGGGAGGTGTCCCTGGCTGTGGCAGTGGGGTTGGAATGAGATTATCTCTAAGGTCCCTTCCAACCCAAACCATTCTATGATTCCATGAAATAACTTTCCCCTCAGATTCTGGCTTTACGACAAGCCCATAATTCTCCCTATCTTCTGAACACTTTTTGTCTCTTCTAAGGAGAAAGAGGGATGCCAACAGAGGCAACATTTGCTATTTCTTCCCTTTCTTCTTCAAATCTGAAAGAACACATCTTCCCTACACAATTCCTCAAGTTTAACTGACGTCAGCGCTTTTCCCCAGCTGTTCAGGAAACCCCAGGAAGCAGGAATGTGGGAGTGCCCGTGGAGAAGAGGCACTGGGCTTCCTGCTCCATTGGGAAACCACGGAGCAGCCCCTCACACGTGCACTTTCCTTCCCACGCACCTTGCCACTGCCCCGGCTCCTCTCCCTGGGCAGCAGCACTTGCTGCCCTCACCCATCATCGCTGTGTCAACATCTGCACCCATCTCACCCCGACCACCTCCTCCCTGCCCTGCTCCTCACATGTGCAAACAGCAGAGCCCACCCACCCCAAAGAGGGACGGGTGGACCTCAGTCCTCACCCACCATGTGAGGTTGACCAGGCTGCTGAGGAGCTCCTCGGCACCAGCAGCCCTCAGCACACAACCCAGCCCTGGATGAGCTGCCTTTGGCACAATCAAAACCAAGGGGCACACGGCAGGAGACCAGGGGTTTTGGAGAGGTGGCTGCAACGCAGAGGCAGCGTGAAGATGTACGGGCATCGCCCTGGAAGGATGGGACAGAGAAGGACATTCTTTAAAAAAAAAAAATGAAATAAACAAGAATAAATAAAAAAAAATAATCAGCCTTTGTTATTAGTGCTGCTGGTGGAACAACTTTTTATTAGAAGCATCTGAAAGTGGTTTTCTTCCATCAAGTAATTAATCCTTACCAGCTGCACTTTCAGAAGGACAGCCCATGTCGAGCCCTCGGCACAGCAACGCTGCAGCCACGGGGGCTCTCAAAACATTCACAGAGTGGAAAGAAGAAAGTGGTGTCAAGGGAGGAACTGCTCTCTCTCTCCAGCAAGCAGAGCATGCCTGAAAAACAAAGTTTGGAAAAATACACCAATGGAATTTATGTTTTTTTTAAAGCATCTATTACCTCGTGAACCATTTTGATGAAAAATTAATTGGCAAACTCTCGTCCTGCCAACAGTAGGGGTCATTTTCTGATATCCTCTGCCTTGGTTTCTCAGCACTGGCCACGTTTGCCTAAAATCAGGATCTCTATCGGCAGGGTTCATCCGCCGCTCGCTTTCCCACCTGAAGTCAAATCGGAATCGGCAACGCCAAGTTCATTTCCTCAGCATCCAAGTGGGATTTCACAGCGAGGACAACGGTGGCCCCCGGTAAGCAACGAGCCGCAGCAGCACACGCAACACCCTCCGAGGCCAGGCTCTGGTTTTCATTAGGCACTCCACGGAGCAAGAGCCAGGGGAGACGCGAGGCAGGAAAGGGGCCGTTCACAGGCACAGCTCACAGCAGATTTCTGTAACACTTTGCACGAGTAGAGGGGAGGACAAAGGGCTCACGACACACTGGGGCATCTCGGCCAGTTTCTGACGCCTCGCGCTCATCGCCATCTCCTGCTGACCTCTGGTAGGCCCCAAGCCCTGGCAATTCATGCTGCCATGACAGTGCCTCCGCTGCAAAACGCACTCGGGGCAGAGCACGGGAGGGATGATCCCCCCCAGGAAGCCCTTACGGTCTCCCAGAGTGCCCAGCTCAGCCGTGTTTTCTGCCACATCAGACCACGATGCTCATCTCTGGAATGCTGCTCCTCTCTTCGGGACAAACGTGGCACGGCTGCCTTCTCGTGAGCCAAAGCAAGGAAGACCCAAGCAGAAAACAATTTCTCTCGCCATGCTCCCTTGGCCATGATGCACTCACTGGCTTTCCCTGCTCCCACCTGCCAGTACCTTTGCCAGGGAACCAGCGGCACCAGGGTTTCTACAGCTTCACTTCAGAAGGGCCTTTTTGTTTCAGGGGTGTTTTCTTTTCCTGCTTTACAGACCAAACGGAGGCAAGGAGAATCCAAGAATGGCTCCGAGGTCATGAAGTCAGCCAACAGCTCACACTGACCACAGGTTCTGTCTGCAAGTTCTTACCTAGTTCCAGACCTGATCAGTGCTGGCACCTTCCTCTTGCACCCTCTGCCACGCAGCCAGTGACTCCCCTTTTCACTTCTTTGTTCCCACCGTTGTTTTCCTGTGGGTGTGAATTCAAGGGAATACTCTTGGCTATTTCAGCACAACCCTTCTTCCCCACTCTCATCCCATACCAAGATAAGGGGGAGGAGCAGGGCAAGGACAGAGGCTGTTTATATGTCCTCCCACATCCATTCTCTCTTACCTGCTGGAGCCCTGGGGGAGGTGTAAGTGTGATGGTAGGAGAGGCCTCTCTCCATCTTCTCTCCTCCCTCCTTAACTATTCTCATCAGACCACACAGGAGCCAGGCCTCTTAATGATCATTTCATTCCTAGCACAGACTCCCTGCTTTTCTGCCAGATTCCTCTGGCTCTTCACCCAAAACTGTCCAACCTGTTCCTTTATTTCCACCCTTGCCAGGTTATTCCCCCTGGGGTCCCAGCCATGCTCTTATGGCAATGCTGAGGAGCAACTGCTGTATTCCTCAGTGGTTCAGAGAGCCACCTGGATCATTATCCTTTCTTCTTATTGCCACATGCTTCCAGGACCCTTCCTACCATGCACCCTGCATCCTTTATTCATCTTTCTTTTATGTTCTACTTCCCTAATTTCCATCCATGTGCATCCTTGGACAGGAATAAGGAGCCTGGTGCACAAAACACTACACCCTTATCACACCTCTCCTCTCTCACCACAGCCCTTCCAGCCTCATCGGTCCTCTCTGATCATCTCTGACATGCAACATTTTCCTACTACTCTTTCCCCCGCCCAGGCCGCTGGCCAAGGAAACTGGGAGCAGCTCTTACAGCAGCTGAGCTGCAGGTAAAGGCTTCTGGGCTTTCCTCCTGGGACAGCCTCATGCTGCACCACAGGCTCCCAGCACTCCAGTAGCCATCAGCAGCACCAGTGGCCCTTTATTCAGCAAACCACCAGCAGGAATCATCAGTGGTTTGAAATATGTTGCTTAGGGCAATGCAGGGGGAGCTCGGTGGTGGGTCACTTAGTCATTCCTCATCAGCCATATAGTCTACAAGTTAAGGTGGTTATTGGGTTCTTGGCACAGAGACAGGGCTAAGTATTTTGGCAACACTGACAAACAGAAAACACTTACCATGTGCAATCTCCTCAGACCCAAATGATACTCTTCACACGACCTCAGAGAAGCAAACTTCTCAGTTTCTGCAGAACATTCCCCTTGAAGTCATGAAAACTGTATCTTGCTGTGAAAGCAAAGCTGTGGCAAGATCCCTGCCATGCCACACCAAGCATCAGACCTTTCCTACCAAGCAGCTTCTTTATGGAACAGAAGGTGCAAGCAGGAGAGGCCCAGCAGCTCCCAGTCTTCCCTATAAATGGAGTTTCTATTTAGCTGCCATTGGTGGTCAAGGGCAAGGTAAAGCTTATTTACCCAGAAATGCAGTTTCTACGGGAGAAATTAGAGGGTTTTTTGTTGTTATTGTTTTAAAACAAAGTTGCTAAGCAACATAAATCTTACGTTCCCCAACTGATGCATCAGGAAAAGGGCTGCAGGAATAGCTGCCACATGCAGCAGGTTTGATGCAAGGCCAGACCTCCCCATGCCAGGTGTCTGCTTTTCAGCAGGTAGTTCTACCAAACACGCCTTGATTCCCACGCAGAGTATTTCTCAGTGAGCTACAAAATCTCCTCTGTGAAAACAGGTTAAACATGTCAAGCAGTTTCCCCCCAGGAACAAGCATGCGATTTCACATTCTCCCCTTCTTCGGGAAGTGCTGCCAGTACTGGTGGATCACAAAAAAAAAAAATTAAAAAAATCTTGGTTTTATGCTTTTAATGAAGGGTTCTTCCCACTACCAAAACAAAGATGCAGTGCATTAGCCCTCCTCTGAGACAAAACGAGTGGCAGGATTGCAGCGCTTGCAGTCACCTCTGCTCATGCTCACACAGCATTGCTCAGAGGAAAGCAATTCTTTTCAGACTTCCAAGCAGTCTTTTCTCAGACAGGCAGGGAGTAATTTTTTAAACGATGGAAAATACTCCAGTGTCCCTCACTATGCCTGCTGCCCCTGGGTGCCTGGTAAACACCATCTCAGCAGCTCTGCCATCTCCGCAGGCTGTGGTAACTGGCACAGATAAGACACATGGTGGAGCTGCAGCTGAAACACCGCTTAGTTCTGTTTCCTGAGCTGCACTCTTCCTCTAAAGAGTATTGGGCTTTTTTTTTTTTTTTTTCAAGATTTAACTCACGTGGCTCATTGATAGGGGCTGATCCTGCTTTTTGTGGTGTCCCTCCATACCACCTCTCTGGTATGCCCTTTGAAGAGCTGCATTTGGGATGCACCCTGATGCTTAACAGCTGTATCTGGAAAAGACCAAGATTCAGGGAATCTGAAACAACATGACTGGTATGAACAAACTTCTACCATATGACAACTCTGTAATATGTACAGACTCTGTAAGTAATGTAGCCATCATTTCTACAAAAAAAAATATTAAATTAAACTAAAAAAAAGAAAAGCTGTTGCACCTCCTGTAGCCCAGCAGCAATTCACAGCTGGCATTTTCAGAGAAAAAGGCAGCACCCAGCAGCTCCAGGCTAAGGGCTCATTTTTCAAGGTAGAATAAATACAGCTCCTTGAAATAAAATAAGCATGGCACATGAGCTGAGAACGAGTAGCGTTTATTTTTACAGCATTTTGTGAGACTGATAAATGTAGGCCCTGTTTTACTGATACAGGCAGTGACACGTGGCTTGGTCCATGCCTCCATGTAGAAAAACTGGAGCTGTAAAAGTATAGCCAGATCCACCCTAAGACAAAGCTGTATTTTTTCCCAAAACCACTGGATGCAACGTGAGGGGAATTCCTGTGCAGAACTGCCTCCTATCCAATTACCTGTTACAGCAATAGGATGGGGACTTGGGGGTGGGGTGAGGGAATTTCTTTTACATTTTAAAGTTCAACACTTCTTTCTTTGCAAACATTTCAATACAGATTTAAAGATCAGCTGTCTCCCAATTAACCACTAGGCATCTCCAGCCTGATAATGATTGATTTGGTAAAATTGACTGGTTTGTATTATCCTGTAAACCAATCTAAGTGATCGATAATAGAGACTTTAGGCTTCAAAATGTATCCAGTTGCATGGCAAAATAACAGAAATCAACAGAACTGCCTGAGGTCAATGCTGTGTTTCAGGCAAATGCATCAGTGTTTGCAGAGTCTGCCTGTGGCATCACAAAACTGAGCACGTCCTGGCTTTTATGGACAGCAAAGATACACGTGGACTTTTACCTTTAATTACCTGTCCTCCAGATGCTGAAATAAAGAGTATCTCTCATTTTTCACTCTTAGTTTTATTATAAAAATCAACATTTCATTTGTTACAACTCAGTTTATAGTAATAATTGGAAAGGATTTTTTGTACAAGGTTTATATACACCGTACAAGTAAAGCACTTTATTTTACAAAAAAAAAAAAAAAAAAAAGGTTAGTGAATGAATGAATAGGGCTGACCAAATGTTGGTCATTATAATATAAATACATCCTTGCAAAGCACCATCGTACCAAAGTTGAGGAACAGGAGACACCAGCTGGCAATGACACAATGACAAACAGTGATTAAAGCTTACAAAAAAGAACAAACAAACAAAAAAAACCCAACAAAAACAAGATTAAAAAAAACCTGAAAGCAGCACCAGATCCTTCACTTGCAAACAAGGCTAGTTCAGCTTAAGCTGGGTGGTATCCTCTTTACAAAAAGACACTTTCATTTTCCCCTTTCTGACTCTTAACTGCTTGGCTTAAGGCTACAGCCATTTTAATCAGGACTTCAAAGCCACTCCTTGTTCATTTAAAAGAGGGGAACAGGACTGCTCTCCAACAGTTTCCTCCTAACAATCGTGCTGCCTCTGCCACTAACACAATCTCCAGTCCAAACTGAATATGGGCAGTTTACTTACCCAGCCCTCCCCAGTTCTGAGGTGGGTCACCCAGTCCCTGTAAATGCTACACTGGCATCATGCACTGAGCTGCCTTTTTTAAAGATGAAAAGAACACTGCCCATTTTGGATCACCACTGTAGTTTATCTGACTTGGTTCCAAAAGAAATGGAATGTTTTGCAGCCATTTTCAAGCTATCAGATCATTCCTAACTGATTTTCTAGGTGTATCCGTCACCTGCCAATCAAGTGAAAGGTTAATTTTCAAGCAACAACTCCACCAAAACACAATTAAAAGAAAATCTCAGGGCCAAGAAAGCAATTTCTGAATAAAAATGTTCAAATTATTTTTGCACCCAGTGAACCAGCTATTTTGTTGTTACAGAAATAATACGTAATCTGCTACACGCATAGTACATGTTCAAAAGCAGATTCTGTCCCTAACAATATTGTGCAACAAACACATTTGAGACAAAAAAAGTCAGGGGGGTATAAAAAAAAAAAAAGTGATTGATTACTTCTTAAGAACTATTTTGAAGAAGTCTTTCAATTCAACAGTATGTGTGACCAGGGAGGGCTGTAGTTTAAGCAGTTTCCCCCCCAGGAATGGTGGTAATCAATTAACTCAAGATTTGCCAAGCAATAGTGAATGGAAATCCTCAATGTTCAAGGCAGTGGCCTTTTCTTCATCTTAGCACAGGGTTAACTCCTTTAAAGTAAAACAAAGGAATCTGTATTTAAGAGTCACCAATCAAGCCATTCCTAGAGAATGGGTTGTAATAAATGGAGAAGCAATGCACAACTGCAGACCAGAACACCACCAAAGCCCATTAGTGCAATGAACAGGGATTTTCTGCCCCTTCACTTGCAGTGGATTGTAGGATCTGCCATGCTGAGTACTCTGGGTACAATTTTCTTCATAATTACAGGAGAACTACAATGGATTGATTTTTTTATTTTTTTTTTTAATCTACCTACATTAAGCAGAAGAGTTTTACTCATCTGCAAAATGGACTTTAAAAGTTGGGGAAAAGTATAAAAACTTCCTCTCCTGTCTTGACAGGACAGAGCATTCATTACCTCTTTGGGTTTAAAGTAGCAAGTAGACCATTGCCTGTCCTACAACCCAGCCAAAAGCAGTCCATCTTACGTGAGACAGCAGGCCAGCATCCAGCATCCGTGCTCTGAAAGGCAGGGAGGCTGAGTCTGCCAACAGGGGCACAGGAATGCGTTTGCACGGAAGAGAAAAGTATTACCTCTGGGTAAAAAGTATCAAAGATACGTGTACCTGCATACATATACTTGTACCTGCAGGTTGAGGGGGGAAAATGTTACAGCAGTAATTTGGAATTTACAATACTGTAAGTTACAACTCCCAGCGAAATGAAACCTTTTGATATCAACTGGCTCCTTCGCCTATTTTGCATTGCTGTAAATATTTCGTTCATGCACAGGTTGCATGAATTTACATTTGTGGAAACCACTCTTTATTTCAAATGCAAATCCCGTGTGCATGTTCCATTTCTCCTGTCTTAAGCTCTTTTCAAATAAATACCTTGGTGTCCAAAAGCAGTGCAGAAAGGAGGAGTGCTCCTTAGGAAGGTACGACATGTCTGCAGTACTACATGGAAGGTATAATTTCAACAGGCAAGATCAGGTCTCATTAATGTTGCCATTGAAACAGGCTAAGCTCCTCTTGAACACACAAAGGTTAGTTTACAACAAATTATGCTGTAATGTGCTCTTTTTTTTGTTGTTTGTTTTGTTTTTAAGCTACAAAGGTCTGTTCCTTTCCTGATGGGAGCATGCCAGCTATTCCCATTGCCAGCCAGCCACGGACACTCCCCAGATGTCTACCTAGAGGAAAAAGTGTGCAATGAGCATTGGTGTTTGTGCTTCACTGTGTATGTCCCTGATGCTGTAAGATAAGGATATTTGTGCTTAGCCTAAAAGACAAGGAGCAGTTTCAGCGATACTGAGAACACTTCCAGGCTAATGCTACAAACCCACTTTAGTAATCTCCTGAATTGACACGCACATGTTACCTACAGTTCTAACAGCTCAGTCAAATTGGAGAAGCAGGAGAAAGCATGATGCTCACTGAGGAAAGGAGAGAATGTGAATCACAACTGACTCAGTGGAGAGGAACAGAGAGCGACTGTTAAGTCTCAACGCTCAATCAGTCTAGGGTTTATCCACTGGGAATGTGTCAGGTGTGCATACCAGTTACATCAATGCTTTTGTAATTTGGAGATCTGCCCAAGAACTTTACAGATCATCAACTCTACTCTAGATGTTCTGGGAAAATGCGTGTACTTGCAAAGACAGATATCAGTTTCCCACTAAATAAATTCTTTGGTTAGCCCAGACGAGAAACAACCTGCTCTCTATGCTGGTCATCTTTAGTGGAAAAACAGGGTCTGTTCACTTTCCCCCTCTTCAGGTGAACCTCCCAGAGGCAGATCATTCAAAATATCTATCTGAAAGACCTGATCAAATCCTACACTGCATTATATGTCCGCCCCATTGACCTCAGTTGAATTCTGCAGGTAAACTAGCCCAGAAGGCAGGCAGCACGATCCATGCGCAGAGAACATTTATCCTCTAAAGAACCCTTGCTGTCATTAACACAGTTACCAATTTACCCGCGAGAAGAAGCGGATGCCTCAGTGAGGCAGTTCAACTGCACCAGAAAGAGGATACCACTCCTTAAACTCAACCACCTCAGAGTTTTTCAAACAAGACATTGGCACACTGAAAGAAGTATTTTGCAAGAAGAGGCCATTGCCATCGCAGTACAAGCACTTGGACTGAGATACAACAATGCAATATTCTTCTGAGTTCATTAGTGCAAGTTTCCACATGTGAACCCCACACGGAATGCTGCACATGAAAAAATGTAAACAACAGAGAAGTTTCTAATTCTCATCAGCGTGCCAGCCTCAACAACCCCCACCCTGACACACCTGCCCCCCCCCCCCCCCCCCTCCACAACTCTTTCTTGGTTCCCTTTTCTTTCACAATCCCTCCTCACACCCCCCCCCTTTCAGAAAAACCACAAAACATTCTCTTCTTCC